>SNQJ01S0112061.1:0-28679 GCA_010110895.2 Picea sitchensis
GATACATCATATACATGTATCCCTTCCCATAATTTCTTAAATTCATCGATCAATGGTTGGAGGTAGACATATATTATCTTCACTTGTATTCTACTTGGGAATAAAAGAGCCAGCATAAGATGCTCATTCTTCACCAAAAACCATGTGGGGATATCGTTGTTGATCACTCACATTGGCCAAACAAAATAGTTGGTGTTTTGGAGGGAATACGAGTTAACTCCATCCATAGCTATGCTCATTCGTAGGCTTTTCAATTCATCCTTGAATTTATCGGGCCATGTATCCTCTATATGATTCATGGCTATTGAATATGCTAGGATTCATATAACTCCTGGCTCACTTCTATGTGAGGCATGCCATCCTTGCAACATGACTAATTGTTTGCAATGAAAGAGCCTTTGAATTCTTTGAATTATAAGCATGTGTCTCAATATCTTATGAGGATGACCATGTGCCTTACCCTTGTTTTTTTATTTATGATACCTATCATGCCCAAATTTTGGACATATCTTTTTGTGTACATATTTGTTTATATATAGAATAAAATCATTCAGACATGTGTGGTATGATATGTACTCAACACCCAACATTTTTAACATTTTCTTTGCCTCTGTGCAACTATCGGGAAAGAGATTATCACTCGGAAGTACCTTATTTTTGAGTAACCTACAATTAGTGGGAAATATAAATGTACAATGACATTAAGCATGAATAAAACCAACCCTTTGAATCCTTCATTGTGTGACAATATTCCTTAAAAATTTAGGGGAATTAATGATTAGTTACCTCAAAAGAACCGAGAAACACACGTCTGACATACCATACATTAATTTCAAGTTTTACAGTAACATTTTTGTTCCTAATGTTGAAAATTTGGTATGCTCGTTTAACCATGGACAATGTAACATAATTTTAACCCAACCATAGGCACAAGGCCAACCCCGAGCATCCTTACCTTTACTTAGAATAATTCCAACAATCCTACTCTAGAACCAACAGATAAACCCTAGCTACAAACTGTAGCAACAAATCAAGACACATAAAGTTCTCCTTCTCCAAGGGTATCACACAAGAGAGAGAGTCTCCATAGAACAAGTACCATACACAACTGCAGCAGCTGCAACTACACTACTCTCTCAGACTTGCACCATACTTAGTAAGAATATCACCAAGAACCACCAAGAGAATCACCAAGAGAATCACCAAGAAAAAACACCAAGAGAGAGACCAAGAACCAAGATATGACCATGCACCCTTATTCCTCCTTGCAGCTGCAGTTGCAGCTGCAATTGCAATTCTCCACAAGACTTGCGCACTAACTAGTTGTCCAAATGAGCTAAAATGTCCTTTATTTATATTAAACTGTCCAATGAATTTTCTCGCTGGGATGACCTGAATTTCTGGTAATTATGTTTTATGTTTATATTTTTCCTGTGGAGCCGACTTGTATTTATGGAAGATAATACTCTAATATTATTATTCTTCTAGGCCTACTTTTCTTTCTAGGGTTTCCACACATCTGTTTAATGGTTCACCTGCTTTGAGAATATTCTATTATAAGTCAAAGGTTACACATGGAGGTTAATACCTCTCGTAGCTACCAAAAAATCAACACTCCCTCTTAGCTAGGGAGGTATTAACTAATATTTTATTCATGTAGTAGTCTCAAACACATCCATCCATATCACATGGCATGGGAACGACTCACATGGTCTTGCAGACTAGTCTACAGGTAACATCACCATATCCACATAGGATATCCATAGGGAAACATGAATTCACCCCATGCATCCAAGGTATGTGGGTATCTCTCAATAGATACGACATGTCCCCAGGACATCCACTACCCTACAATGCATAAGTACCTGATCATGTGCACCCTCAGTCTGAGTGCCATCCCTTTTTCATGATGGATGAGATATGCTAGACTCAACGCCAACTCTTTTTCATGCTGGATGATATTTTCCATTTGTTCTTAGTTCCAACCCTTTTTCATGTTGGATGAGACCCACCAGACTCAGTGCTATCCATTTTTCATACTAGATGATATTTTTCCATCTGTTCTTAGTGCCAACCCTTTTTCATGCTAGATGAGACCCAACAGACTTAGTGCCAACCCTTTTTCATGCTGGATGATATTTTTTCATACTTAATGCCATCCCTTTTTCATGTTGGATGAGTTCCACCTGTCACTCCCTCTAAAGAGGGACCACACTAAGATTGTCCCTGAAGTAGTCATATTTTTCCTCGACAACGACTTGGTGAACACATCCACAACCTGATCCTCAGTAGTCATGAACTGGAGCCTCACTACTCCCTTTGCACCATATCCCTAATATAGTAATGTTTAATCTCGATATGCTTCGACCTGTCATGGAACACTAGGTTCTCTAAAAACTTCATGCAACTATGGTTGTCACACCAAATGCATGTTGCTTCCAATTCGAGACCAAATAACCCAGACAACAGCTTCTGAAGCCACACTTCTTCTCTGCTCGTTGCACATGCTGCCACATACTTAGCTTCAACTGTACTGAGCACCACACATGACTGCTTCCTGCATCTGACATAGCCTCATTCTCCTTATTGTAGTACCCAAATCCCTCTGGAACTAATCGTCTGGCTCCCCCTCAAGCCCTGAATATCAAATGGATATTCAATCTATTGACTTCATCACTTGTCCTCCAGAACAAGTCTCGTCATCCTCTTCTTGTAGGTCTTACCTACAAGTCAAATTTAGTCCAATGTCAACAATATTCCATAATCATGAAATTAATCAAGGCATAAAGCAATAACAATTTCTTAAGTATGATGACATATTACTCATAGTCATGCAACCACACATAAGGTTTTATTATCTTTGAACACACTTTTTCTCAACACTCATCCACATGCCAATACATGTGGCAACTATCTAGATGCCTTCCATCTCTAGCAGAACATACTATAAGGAGCGTGCTACTCCAAGCATGTTAGCAAAGAGGTTTCATCCTAGACATGCTCCATCATGAGATGTTGTGCAATGCTATAAGCTACATACTTATAAAATCATATGCCAAACATGAGCCTACTACTTGAAAGAAAATCGAGTCACATCATAAATAAAACATATGACAATGAATCGTTCATAGTGAGATATATGGTCCTCCCTCTTAATCTCAACTATCATGTCCTAGAGATGTACTACTCCTAGATATTTCCTGTCTTTGAGAATCACATCATGCACTATTACATCGAAAGTTCTTCATGTTTGTTTCACTATATGGGCCAAATAGCTCCCTCTCAGCCTTGACTCCTTCTGGGTTGGTACTTGGTGGGGTCGTCTTCCTCACCACTAGTGGATCCATTTTCTCCTAATGATATGGATCCTCAATTCTATATGACTTTGCATCATTTAAAGTGTCATAGGACAATGCTAGTCCCTTCCTGGTTACTGCAATGATTCAGGGTAGTCCCTTCTGGATCTACTAACTCTTCCTGATGATCTAAAGACTGATCAAATGTACTAGAGGGATTTGTTTGGTCATGTTTGGAGCCTTCTTCTCCTTACAATCAATCTTCATATGAGATACTATGTATCTCACAAAAGTACCCTTCTTCGTCTTCTTATTCTTTGGTACAAGGATGTATACAGTCATGCATACAACTTCCTATATGGATAGTTTTCTCCATGTCTCAAACTAGAGACCATCTAATATGTTGTCTCCTGCAACTGTCACTGTAGCTTCCCCTATAGGTATCACCTGTGACCTATTCGAGACAAGGACACCAAAGGGGGAAACAATGGACAATAATAATACTCTTATAATAATAAAAACAAGAACGAGAACAATAATCACAGTAGCTTCTTCTCAGAGCTATTGCTTGTGACCTTCCTGGAACAAGATCAAAAATAAAAATACAATAATAGGAACAACACTTTTCTAGTGTTGTGATCAATCATTCTTCCATGGTATCCTCCATGGAATTTATAATATAACCAACATGACCTGCCTGGAAGAAAAACAAGAAGTATCTCCTAGAGTATATGTTAGTTCATCTTGCAAACAAGTACAATAAGTATTTATATCAATAGTACTTACATGCTGCGAAGTATTCATTGTATCTAGAAGTAATAGAACCTTTCAAGGATTTTTGTCACAACTAGTACTGTAGAAATTATCAAACTTGATATGTACAAATTGAAAAATTATTAATTTAATCAATCAAACCTAGAACCTAGATTCTTATCTTCAAGAATGATTGTTGTTGATTTTCTTCCGAGTCTCCTTCACTCAAGATGACACATATTCTCTTCAACCTGTCCCCTGTACTTAAGACAATATACTTTCTTGACATAAATCCGAGTTAGAGAATATAATGCAAATAAACTCTAAAATATCAACCTTAATCAATCTAATAATTTGACTAATGTTAGTTTCTAACTTCAAGTACAATAATCATAACTTCAATAGATCAAAAAATGCAACCTAGATGTTCATAATGCCATAACAAATAGAGGCATATGAAAAAAATCAAACCTAGTGTGATCGCTTTGGATCTATGATTGTAAGATATCCCTTCTCTTGCAATCACACTAAAAATAGTGATACAATTTAAATATATATAAGTACATACCTTTGGCAGCATCGACAGGAAGTGGCACCATTCGGCAACAACGATAAGAAATGATGAAACTTAAAACTTCAAAGGTGCTCCAACTTGTAATCTAATGGTAGTTGGATATGCGCTAGGGTAAGGCACACTAGGATAACCAAATATTAGTCCCAATACTTCACAAAAACTTTCACTACAACTGGTACTACAACTAGTGCTGACACTACAACTGGTGCTTCAACTGGCACGAAGGAACTAGCACTACAAAACCTAGGGTTTTATGAGGAAACCCTAATTTCTCAACTTCAAAAATTTGCAGATCTGATTGAGCGAAGAGATGCCCCCTACTTAGGTGACCTTCTTAATGAGTTCAGTATGTGCTCAATGAGATTAACAATGGGGGAAACTGAGGATATTCCTTCCAGTTATTAGAATTTTACGAAGGAAACCAAATCTGATACCATGTTGAAAATTTGGTATGCTTGTTTAAGCATAGTCAATGTCACATCATTTTCACCCAACCATAGGAACAAGGTCACCCTGAGCATCCAGACCTTTACTTAGAATACTTCTGGTAAGCCTACTGCAGAACCAATAGATAAACCCTAGCTGCTAACTGCAACAACAACTCAAGACAAGTAGAGCGCTCCGTCTCCAAGAGTAGCTAACAATAGAGAGAGTCTCCATAGAACAAGTACCATACACAACTGCAACAGCTGCAACTACACTACTCTCTCAGACTTGCACCATAACTAGTAATAATATCACCAAGACTATCACCAAGAACCACCAAGAGAATCACCAAGAGAGAGACCAAGTCCCAAGAGATGACCATGCACCCTTATTCCTCCTTGCAACTGCAACTACAGTTTTCCACAAGACCCTCACACTAACTAGATTTCCAAATGATCTAAAACATCCTCTATTTATATTAAACTATCAAGTGACTTTTCTGACTGGGATGACCCGACTTTCTGGTAATTATATTTTTTGTTTATCTTTTTCCTATGGAGCCGACTTGTATTTTTGGAAGATAATAATCTAATATTATTATTTTGCTAGGCTGACTTGTCTTCTATGTTTTCCACAGATTTGTTTAATAGTTCACTTGCTTCCGGAATATTCTATTATAAGTCAAAGGTTACACATGGAGGTTAATATCTCTCATAGCTACCAAAACATCAACACCTAGCTGGGTAGACCTTGCAGACCCCTGTACTCGAACAAATAGAGGGGTGGTGGAAGCAAATTTTAGGATTTTTTGGAAGGTATCTACACCATCAATGTCATCCCCTAGTTCATTTTGATAGAATGCATCTAAAAAAATTCCCTCCATGGCTTGGATATCCTGCAATAAATCATCCATACCAACCTCTATATCATTGCCTTCATCCCCAACATGTGAATAACTAGTGTTATTGTCGATGTTTTGAATTGGTGACTCAGGACGTAATGGGAATTGAATAGTTGGTTTTTTCAACCATTCTCAATATGCTTCCTCTTAGAGCTATTTTCATTTATTAGTAAGCTCGTGACTTGAAATCATAGTGGGGTACAATGGTAGATGGTGGACATGTCGCTCGTCATTAAAATCCTAATTGTAAAAATATTGAACATTACATCGATAATATTAGTAACACAATGATTTTAGTACGTTCAAATATTATATTACCCAAATGAAGCCAATAAAACTATTCAAGCTCTGACCGTGCACCTAGGGTTTCACTGATTCTGAACAAATCACAAATCTCTCTCCCATGGTAGAAATTGGAGGGGAGAGATCAACTCCTTCCTACAACACGAATCTCTTGGGTCGAACCCCTGCCAATCATAAAACCCACCCTGACAAAGGAAAAACAACAGAAACTAGTTCTGTAAAGGAAGGGACCACACTGTCAGATGTGCCTAATCCAACCAGGAATACAACAATTAATCAAACGAGAAATCTCAAGGAACAAGTCGTTTCATCCCTAAGACCATGAATACTCCAAGGTAATAAGTCACTTCCACCTCCATAGGTCAATACATTCAACACATGAATGACTACGCCATCATTGGCAAATTTATGGGCATCTTGCCGACAAAGAAATCCTTGGACTGGTGCATCCACACTAGGTGGAAACCCAAAGGCTAAGTAGACCTCAAATTGGACTCTAAAGGATTCTTTATTTGAAAATGGACCATATTTATTCAACTTCATAGGGATCTATTTCAGGCTCTGGTCGGAAAACATCAACCATGACAAATAATGTTTCACCAATGCCCTTATCTAGATCTAGATGTACTCTCTATCATATGAGTACTAGGAGGAAGAAACACTTGTAGGCATTGGGAATGCTCTGGGGTCATTTTTCAAAACCTATGAAGAAACCAAGCAAGGAAAATATACCTCCTACACTCAAATTTGTGTGTACCTTGATGTTTCTAGATCCCTCCTGGAATCAATTTGCCTTAGATATCACGAAAAACAATGGATACAAATGATAGAACACAAGCACGTGCCGCAAGTGTAATGAGAACAAACACATATTCATATATTTCCCACTGACCAGGTCACCCAACCCACTAAATACAACCATCTCCAAGGATACAAAAAGGTTTGAAACAATTACCTTTAAGCGTAGAAATGCTAAGAAACCTAATTCCCCCCCTTCCTTGAATAACATCCCCACTAGCAACAAATTTAATCCCCTTCCATCCTAGCAGGAAGAAGGAAGAACCATAGCACTAGATACCAAAGACCAGTGAAACCCTTGGATCAGGAAAAAAATCCACTCTAAAAGCTTAGGAGAACAAGAAAAACAAATAAAAGTAACGACTAGCACATAACTCACCAATGAAGGTATCAACATAGATCCATACACAGAAATGTTGTCAAACTCAAAAAACAAGGGAGAACTGGAGGACATAGAGGAACAAGAGATCAATTCTCTAGATCTTCAATCCCTCACAAAGGCTCGGTGAAATAAAGACCCAAGTGCCATCCCAGAGAATCAAATACAAATGGTAAAAGAAGCTCTCATTCGTAGCAAATATAGGATATCAACTCCTAAAAAAATGTAAGCCTCCTGTTGGAAATACTGAGAGGGGGGTGAATCAGTATTTAGAGCAATTAGTGTTTTTGAACTTGTACTTCAATCGGATAATGTATTCAATTTATATCCAATCAACAATGACAACTATCCAATGAACAATGAATAATAGTATAAGAGATACACCATGCATAGTATATAAGAAGTAATCATGTATTATTGTTCAAAGGAAGTAATGACTTCCAAAGGTAGCTACAAATTCCAAATATAAAGGGAGGGATAAACCTCCAAAAGGAAGATACAATTCTCCAATATCAAGAGAGGGTTGACTTATCCATCCTTGCCCCTTCCTTCTACCCAAGAATATATGAGAGACAATAAAACTTTACATTAAATTATCACCATCAACCATCCATCACATAGAACCTAATAATGCTTCTTGAGACTTCTTCAACTTCTAAAATTCTTCACTTCTTGGAATACTATGATCCTGTATATAATATTACTCAATGTATTCTCTAAATCTCCTCCAAGTTTCACTGGTTGAATCCTCCCAGAAAAGGAGTTATAGAGAAAATGGTAGACCTTATTCAATTCTGGTTTGTTCAAGAGAGAAAACTTGTATAACATTCCCCGCGCTCAATATTTAACATAAGATTCTAAAATTCGTATACAGGAAACTAAAACACGTACTATTTCCAATGCAATTGGTCTCACTTAATTTGTATTCTTTATGAAGATGTTATGACTGTTTTACCTGAAACACATGTTTATGACTAGATTCAGGACTAGTCAAAAACCCTATTTTCCACATAGTGTATCTCCAAAATTATAGTGAATAAAGAGCTTAATTTTTTACCACAAGTACCTAGATATGTATTCTCAATAGAATCCTAATTTCACCATTGTAATTGTTCTAGACACAAATTTATAGAAAAAATGGTAAGATTACTTGTAAATAACATACCTTAGAACACATCACCAAAAGACTTCATCCTCCCTTGAAATTCGGCCTTATTTACTTCATATTTCGTCATAAATTTGACTTATATCTCCTTGTTCATTAGTAAACTCGTGTGTGTTGAAAAATGAATTTATAATGAGATGTATTTATACCCTTTGTGTCACTTCCTTTTAACATTAGGGTCGACATGTAGTTTCTGCTTCAATTCACATTGTCATCTTCAAAAATTCATTTCTCCTCAATTGTGAGGATCCACGTGACGTGCCACATACCACCGGAAGTGGCATGAATTATACTATCCATCCATGGGTGTTGTATCTGCATGTGTAATTTCCTTTATGTCTATCTACTTCAATCAACTGTGGGGTCCCAAAGCCAATGGCTAGGGTTGACATCAATGACTACAACCAATGACTATGGTTGACATCAATGACAACAACCAATCTTCCAACAATCTCCCCCTTTGTCATTGATGGAAACACTCATGCTCCCCTTGTCATCATGATCCCAATTTCTCTCCCCCTTTGACATCAATGGAAAAGGGTGGGGCTTCTCCCCCTAAGTTCAATGGCATAAGGTGACCTTCTTCTTTAGGGCTTCTCCCCCTGAACATGTGGCACTCTATAATACTTTATCCTTATTTTTTGTCTTTGGGACTTTTTCTTCCTTGGAATCCTTTTGTGTGACTTATGTCTTCTCTCTCTTCTTCTGTCTAGGATGTATATGTTGTTCAGTCTTCTTGTTGCAGTTGCAACCGATCTTCCTGAGTTATTTTCTCTAATTTTACATTTTTGAGAGTCAAACATAAGAGTGTATCCCTGATCACATATTTTACTGACACTGAGGATATTATGCTTCAGATGTTCAACCAATAGGACTTTTCCTGCTTTTACAATTTCACTTCCAAGATTTACAGTTCATTTTCCAAGTATTTTGGTAGATGAGTCATCTCCAAATGCAACATTTCCACCCTTTTTATTCAAGATGACAAATTTTCTTTGATCTCCGGTCATATGAGATGAGCACCCACTATCTATGAACCATTCATCTTCTTCTTTGCATTCTTTAGCGACCAATGTTATTTGGCAGTTTTCATTGTGTGTAATTTCTTTCCTTTTCCATGTTGTAGTTGGTATAGGGACATTTGGCATAGGATTGTCTTCCTTCATCTCTCTGCAATCTCGTGCTTTGTGACCAATATTATTTCACTTGTAGCATACAATATTTTGATCCATTAATGGGTCAAATGGATTATAATTTATGTTGACAGGTCATATCTTTGATCCATTAATGGGTCAAATGGATTATAATTTGTTTAGACGTGTCTACAAACATCTTTATATCTACTATTTTCACCATTGATGTAGATTGCATAGTTATTCCTTCATTGATTCTGGACGGAATGGATGGATGATGGAGGGATGGAATGGAATGGATGGATGGATGGCCGGGCCTGAGCGGAATGGAAGGAATGGAATGGAAGGAATGGAATGGAATGGAGATTTGGCCGGAATGGACGGAGGAGGAATGGATGGATGGAGGACGGATGGACGGAGGAAAGGAAGGACGGAGGAAGGATGGATGGATGGATGGATGGATGGAGGATGGAATGGAGGGATGGATGGACGGATGAAGGATGAAGGATGGACGGACGGATGGAATGGGACAGAGGAAGGAAGGACATGGATGGACCGGAGGATGGATGGAATGGATCTGGACGAGGAAGGAGGATGGAGGCCCCGGAGAGGAATGGAGGAGGACATGGAAGGAGCGGATGGAAAGGAAGGACCGGAATGGAAGGATGGACGGATCGAAATGGAGGAGGAGCCCGGAAGGAAGGAATGGAGGAATGATGGAATGGAAGGATCGGATGGAAAGAAAGGATGGATGGACGACAGGAAGGAGTGGATGGAGTGGATGGACTATTGAAGGACGGATGATGGATGGATGGAGTGGATGGATGGATGAAGGAAGGAATGGATGGAAGGAAGGACAGGAAGGAGCCGAAAGGAAAGGAAATGGAGGAGGAATGGATGGAATGGAAAGGAGGAGGAATGGACAGGAAATGGATGGACCGGATGGATGGAATGGACAGCGGATGGATGGTCGCGAACTCGTGACGCCAAACGGGTGTCTCGTAAGCCCGACCTGTCGGACCCTCCTCAGTTCGCCTGATCACTATAGTAGCAGGTACAAAATGAGGTGGCAATGTGGGCCCCACAAACCATATATAAGGTTTTGGGCTGAACTTCCACTAACTTCCAGAGCCTTAATGACGCCCATTTTGCAAACCGCCAGCCATGGGATCAGCGCCCCGCCACCTACATCATGACTATCCTGGGCCACTTCTTTTCACCTTCGCCCCGGCTCTTTTCATCACATGGCTGCACGACAGCGCGATTGTCAGCATTTATCTAATACATGTTCATATTTGTTATCCCTCTTCTCGATATTGTTCACTTTGGGTATTTGTTGTTCTATGCGTGTACTTGGTCAACATCTCTTACCGCCACCTTCGTATATACTCAAGACCGGCATAGTTCTCCCAGACCGTATTGCATTTTCATTCCGGCCACACCGGGATATTGGCCTTTAGGATACCCATTCTACCGGTAGTATCCACACCTCCATTTGCATTTTTGGTACCGGCCACCCCAGAGACTCGCCTACATGAGTTGTCCCATACATAGTACCTTTGGCACGCTTTGACACTCATGTTTCATCACCCTTTAGGGGATGGAGTCCTGCGAAGCCCCGTCATCATGTTGCGTATCAACCACATACTTCTTCATGTTTGCTAGCTTCCCATGCGACCTCCCAGATCATCTCTTTATGCCGCAGTTCATTTTACCGCACATCCGCAGGATCATGAACACTCCAACTCAACCACTATCAGTTTGCCCATCTCGCTAACCGGATCTTCATATCACCCACCCTTATACGTAAATCCCCGCCATCAGCCCTTAAATTTCATCAATTTTTACCAACATTTTTGCCCCAAATAAAATTCATTTTACACTAGGCACCCGCTTCAGATTTTGTTACCCTTTTCCCAAAATATCTATTGGTTATTGTACAAACACCGCTTTTATTACCGCCTTTGTTTTTGTCGCCACCGCAGGACCTACTTTCCTTTTGGCTACAATGCAACCCATGTCACCCTTCTGGTTAGAGACATTTCATTTTCCCCCGCCGGATATCGCCTATATCTTCGTGAGTAATTCACCCGTGTCACTTACCATTTATCCTCTCAATTTGTCTCACCTTTGTCCCCTTTTGCACAACTCCTAGCTCCTCGCTGTTTTGACGCCCCACTCCACACTTGACTCATAATTCTGCTGTTTCTACTCTTTCTCCTATATCCCAACCAAGGGCGCCTTTGAGTCATCCCACTTTTTGACTTCGGGTCTATTGCACTCTCCTCACGCCATCACCTCGCAGATTCCATACCTGAGTACCTTTTACTCAGAGTCGTGATCTCCTTTTTGTCGACATCTGCACACTTTTCCAAAAGGGCGTAGTATCTTGGTCCTCATTTCCATTCAATGAGCGATCTCAAACGGCACAGGGGGACACCCTTGCTCCCCGGATGTCGTTGACCCCCGTAACATTGGACGCCAACACTTTATCATGTTGTGGTGGTCTTACTTTGCGACTATTGCAATTTTTATCATCATCATCAAGACCTCCTGGAACTGTAGGCCACCACTTCAATATCACCGTTGTTTACTCGCCAATTCATTACTCACCGGTTCGTATGTTCCTTTGCGTAACCGTCAGCTTTATCATTCACTCGGCCGCCAGTAAATTGCCTACATCAACAACTGTGACATTTTCTCTCAGAAGTTAAGATCACACGAAAGTACGGGGTATGCCCCGCCTCGTTTGTACACACACTTGTATATTGTTTTCACACATTGTAGAAGGTCGGATTTCATAAAATTTCTTCTCCAATGGATTGCTCTATACGGTACCAATTTGCTCTCCTTACAACAACACTATTCTCAGTCAAAGGAACATTGATGAATTTCTGCTATATCGCTTTCTTTGCCCTTTCTAACCTCATCCATCGGGGCATCTCATATCATCGAATTTCGTCTGCAGGCTTGGCTAAGAACTCCGCGATCATCAACACGTAAAAACAGCTGCTCATGGTACGCGATTAACTCCACAAAGATGTTAAAGGGTCAAGACTATGCAAAAATGGCCAAAAATTAAAAGCTACGCACCCATCATGCGACGCGCTGCCAAGCACAACATCTTTCGTGATTTGAGCGCCAGATGCGCGTCAGGTGAAAAGGCTACCGCTAAACGGGCGATTTATGAAGTTTCTCTCTCGGTCGGCCTCCCAACCACTAATGGATCGGTTCCCAAGTCGCTTTGACATCAAACTGAAATTAATCAAGGTCACAAAGACCTAATTGTGTTCTCAGCCATTTTTCACATTCAAAAGAGGTTGTATAATAACTCAATGCTTGGCTATAAAAAGCTATGAGTGACCACCATTTTCTCAAGGGAATTCTTCATATTGTTATGCACCGAGATTGCTAGAGACCCTTTCTTTGGTAATACACATTGTCAACAGATTTATGTTTTCATATTCACCTCTCTCTTGTGTGAATAAGCTTGAGTTCTTTCATCCACATTTCATCTTTTCTTGTAAGGAGAGTAAATCAATTGAGGACCTCAAAGAGCCTTCCATTGGAGAAGGGGACTTGGGTCCCTTCCCTCTTTCTCCATTGTGTATCTTTGATTTCATCTATCGCACTGGCCTAATACATTTGTGATATTGGTCCATTGTTATTTGTTTTTATTTTTATTTCCATGCTCATGTTTTATTTAGTTTTTGTTTAATTCTTGTTAATAGCTTAGTTGCTTTCTTTCTAACCTTTTACATTACAGCTGTCATGACTAGCAGAGCCCAACTAGGCATGTAAGCACTCACTTTTTGCTCACACATCGACGAAAAGAGTGCAAACATTGCATCCCATCACTTTGATAGCAATGGTTGGTGCCAATGCTCCTAGAATAACATGTCTGGATTTTGAATTACAACTCATAAGCTTCTTCTCATTTGGATCGGTTGGAGCATTCTTTCGGATTACATAGTTGTTTCCAACTGAGTACCAAATGTCTACTCCCAAAGATGTTAGGTAATTTTTCACTGTATCACTCTAGTATGCATAATTGCTTCCATCAAATTGTTGAATCCCATTTGGAATGTGCTCATGGTCATCCATCTCTGCTCAGGATTTTCCTTCTAATGGTTAAACTATTCTGAAAGAAACTTGATCTGATACCAATTGTTGGAAATACTAAGAGAGGGGTGAATCGGTATTTAGAGAAATTAATATTTTTTAACTTGTACTTCAATCAGATCATGTATTCAATTTATATCCAATCAGAAATGAAGACTATCCAATGAACAATGAAGAATAGTATAAGAGATACACCAATACACCATGCACAGTATATAAGAAGTAATCATGTATTATTGTTCAAAGGAAGTAATGACTTCCAAAGGTAGCTACAAATTCCAAATATAAAGGGAGGGATAAACATCCAAAAGAAACATACAATCCTTCAATATCAAGAGAGGGTTGACCTCTCCATCCTTTCCCCTTACTTCCACCCAAGAATATATGAGAGATAATAAAACTTTACATTAAATTATCACCATCAACCAACCATCACATAGAACCTGATAATGTTTCCTGATACTTATTCAACTTCTACAATTCTTCAGTTCTTGGAATACTTTGATCCTGTATATAATATTATTCAATGTATTCTCTGAATCTCCTCGAAGTTTCACTCCTTGAATCCTCCCAGAAAAGGAGTCATAGAGAAAATGGTAGACCTTATTCAATTTTGGTTTATTCAAGAAAGAGAACTTGTACAACATTCCCCACGCTCAATATTTAACATCAGATTCTGAAATTTGTACACAGGAAACTACAATCCATACTCTTTCCAATGCAATTGGTCTCACTTCGTTTGGATTCTATATGAAGACGTTGTGATTGTTTTACACGGAACACATGTTTATGACTAGCTTCATGACTAGTCAAAAATCCTATCTTCCATAGAGTGTATCTCCAAAATTATAGAGAATAAAGAGTTGAAATGTTTACCACAGGTACCTAGATATGTCTTCTCAATAGCATCCAAATTTCACCATATGAATCGTTCTAGAAACAAAGTTATAGAAAAACTGGTAAGATGACCTGTAAATAACATACCTTAGAACACATCACCAAAATACTTCATCCTCCTTTGAAATTCGGCCTTATTTACTTCATATTTCCTCATAAATGCGACTTATATCTCCTTGCTCATTAGTAAAATTGTTTGTTGAAAAATGAATGTATAATGAGATGTATTTATACCCTTTATGCCACTTCCTTTTAACATTAGGGCTGACATGTAGTTTCTGCTTCAATTCACATTGTCATCTACCACCGGAAGCAGCATGACTTATATTATCCATCCATGGGTGTTGTATCTTCATGTGTAATTTCCTTCATGTCTACCTACTTCGATCAACTGTGGGGTCCAAAAGCCAATGGCTAGGGTTGACATCAATTACTACAACCAATGAATATGGATGACATCAATGACAACAACCAATATTGCAACACCTCCCTCCTCTAATTCTCTAGGAGTCACAACTAGTACCTCCAAAGACCCCTCAAAATTGTCCAAATAGGAAAAGAAAAGGGGCAGACGAACCAATAAACAACTCCAATATTTGGGTGAAATGTTGGTTAATTATGGGAAAATAACCCTAATGACAAATGTGTTCCTACCCAACCCCAAGAGTTCTACATGAAAATTGTCTCTTGGAACATTCACGATCTGGATGGTAAAACCAAACAAAGAATAATGTAGTAAAACATTGCTAAAGAACAACCTACTATAGTGATTATACAACAAACCAAATGTGAGAGAAATATGGTCTCCGAGATTGCTCCAAGATTTGGAGAGGCTCCCAATAAATTTCAATCAATGCCCTTGGTGCATCTAGAGGCCTGACCATTTTATGGAACCCCAAGGAGATAACTTTAATATATTACGTCTCCACTCATCGAACTGTCTCTTCCCACTTCCAACTTATAGAATTTACAACTAATGGCATCCTTACCAACATCTATGGACCTTAGTCTGGCCCTGAAAAATCCTTGTTCCTCAATCCAAGATCTTCAAGCCATCATAAGAGATAAACATTGGATTATAGGGGGAAACTTCAACCATCATAGGAGCCATCATCTCCACCTCGATAGGGAGAGATAATGTGAGGTGGATTTACTTTCCTTGAGCTTGAATCCTTGAGCTTCCAATCCATCATTCATTCTCTCCACCTCATTGACCTACCTCCTTCAAATGGCCTCCACACCTCTAACAATCATAGGGGATGCGACTAGCAAGTTGCATCCCACTTGGATCTCTTTATAGTCTCTGAATCCCTTCTCCTTCCAGACCTCTCCTTGGAATCCTTGATCCTCCCTTTGTCTGGATTTGATCACTGGCCCATAACAATTGATGTAAAATTTCTAGGTGGACCCAAGCTTAGACCCTCCTGCTTTGAATGTTTTTTTCTTAACCCCCCCACTTTCATGCACAATATTTAGTAGTGGTGGCAAGAATATAGCAACATTATAGGCATTCCAATGTATATATTTCAACATAGGATAGATCATCTCAAAGTTTAAGTCAAAAAATGGAACAAAGAAACCTTTGGAGACATATTCAAAGAAAAATGAGAATTAGAAATCCAAATGATGGAGGTTTATCAAGCAATGATCATAGAGGGAAAAACAAAAGAACTAGTATCCAAACAATACCTTCTTCAATTTCAGCTGAATAACAAGGCACATCAAGAAGAGATCCTTTGGGAACAAAAATCCTGAATCTAGTGGCTAAAAGAGGGAGACATAAACTCAAATTTATTCCAAAAATCCACAGTTCAACGCTGAAACCATAACAAAATCATCATGCTCAAAGACAATCAAGGTAACCAATTAAGAGAGCATGCTAAAATAGAGCATGAGTTGATAAACCATTTCCAAAATTTGCTCACTGAACCTCAACATGACAGATCTAAAGACATCAACAAAATAACCCGCAACATTCTGAAGCTAGTTACTCCTGATCAAAATGAGGCCCCCCTTCATCCTACAATGTTAGAAGATATTGAACACATGATAATGGGCATGCCAAAAGGTAAATCTCCAGCTCCAGATGGTTTCAAAACTAATTCCTTTCACACCTAATGGCCCATTATCAAGTATGACGTTTGGGAAATAGTGGTGGATTCCATAAGTTTCTTCAACATTCTCATTTCCTTGAATGCAACCTTACTTGACCTTATTCCTAAGGAATACCAAGATGAATGTCCCAACAAATTCATACCAATTTCACTTTGTAATGTAGCCTATAAAATTATCACCAAAGTCATAGCTAATAGGCTCAAACCTATTCTCCCCAATCTCATTTTAGAGGAATAAACATGCTACATGGAAGGAAGTCAAATTCTTGATGGCATCATACTTGCCAATGAAATTATCCATTCTCTCAAAACTACCAAAACTACATGAATTCTCATAAAATTGGACATTTCTAAAGCTTTTTTCAAGCTAAGTTGACAATACATTCACCACATTATTTATGCCTTCGACTTCTCAACCTCCTGGATAAAATGGATTCTTTCTCTCACATCCATGACCTTCTTCTCTATTTTGGTCAATGGATCTCCATAATCAAACTTATCACCTCTCGGGCCATCAGACAGGGAGACCCCCTCTTTCCTTTCTTCTTCATCCTAATGGCAGAAGGGTTAGGAAGATATCTCAAAGTGACAATAACCTCCAACAAGCTTCGTGGCCTTAGAATATTTGGTGAAGACCTCCTGGTTTCACATAAAAAAAAATTAGATGACACCATTCTTATGGGAACTCCAACTGTCAAGGAAAATAAAGTCATCAATCAAGTCCTAACTGAATTCAAGTAAGCCTTTAAAACTTCCATAAACCAAGGTAAATCTAGCATTTTTTTCTCCAATACTCATATTGTTGTTCAAACTAACATTACCCGAATTATAGGATTTCAAAGAAGATCCATGCCTTCCAAATACATGGAAGCTTTTATTATGTAAAATGCCCTAAACAATTACACCTCGGAAGACCTCCTGGTCAGATTAGAGCGCAAACTGACCAACTGAATTTTTCATGCTCTAAACCTCCCCAACAGATTGGTTCTTCTGAAATTGTTTCTCCAAGAAATGACGCTATTCTTATTTTTAACTTTGGATGCCCCAAAATCCATCCTAAAGGCTATGCAAAACCTTCAAATATCCTTCATTTGAGGAGGAGACAAAAAAGAAAAAAATGTCCTTAGTCAATTGGGAACAAGTTTGTCAACCCAAATCTGCAAGCGGTCTTGGACTTCAATATTTGTACACTATCATCTCGGTCTTAGGTGAAAAAACTTGGTGGAAATGGACACAAAAAAATGAATCCCTATGGGGGAATATATGGAAAATAAATTACATCCAAAACATAGCTCATCACAACATCATCTTCCTGGAGTGTGACATTAAAGGCTCGTCCATTTGGAACACAAATTGGCACAATAAACACATAGTTCAAAAACAATCCTTTTGGGAAGTCTATATTAGACACCACATGTTATTCTAGGATGACGCTTTGCAACATATCCCATCTTGGAAGGATAAAAAGAATCTACAACAGCTAAAATAACTCATGCTCAATCAAGGAAGAAAATGGGTAGCTCAATACTGGAACGAAAGCCTACCAACTCATAAATGGTGCACATGGATAGAAAAAAGACAATTGGCCTCCCTTAATTCCCACTCTTGATTAGGATTTTTTTTGGTAGGAGCTAAATGACAAGAAAATTCAGAATGAAAATGAAAAATACAAGCTTTGATGTGGTTATAATCTAAAAGGAAACTTTAATATCAAGGAAGAATACAACCTCAT
Source organism: Picea sitchensis (assembly GCA_010110895.2). NCBI lineage: Eukaryota > Viridiplantae > Streptophyta > Pinopsida > Pinales > Pinaceae > Picea > Picea sitchensis. The sequence continues at coordinate 18,594 of SNQJ01S0112061.1, forward strand.
AACAAACTAATGTAACCTGCCTCAGAAAGTAGTATGACATAATATTTGGCAACAAAAACATTAGCCAAAGGTATCCCTCTTCTTATGGCTGCTAGCTCATGGCAGAATTCTCACATGGGATAATCTTCTAAAAAGAGGCTTTGTTGGCTCTAGGATCTGCCCCTTATGCTACAAAAATGAAGAAATCATCGATCACCTCCTAAACTCATGACGAATCTCTTATGAGCTATGGGATAAAGGGGAAACCCTCTTTTGGAGATCGGATAGATACTACTCTAGCTCGACAAAAACCATTGAAATCTGGTGCTCAGAAGCCTTCTCCAACCTGATCCTCAACTGATTTTGTCAACTATGTCCAGGGTTTCTTCTTTGGAAAATCTGGAAAGATCACAACAGGAGAATATTCAAAAGAATTCAAAGAAATGAAACCCGGATATGGACTCAAATCCCTAAAGATATTAAGGAAACTACCTTATCACTCCATGGGATGACCAGGATTGGAAAGTGGGTCAAAAGGAGACAACTATTATCCAAATTTTGGACCTGCAAAAACATCTGGCCTTTGCTCCTACTCCCTCAGTCAAAACAAAATTAGGGTCCCCAGAGAAATGACAACCTCCCCCAAAAGACTTCATCAAACTGAACTTCGATGAAGCCTCCAAAGGAAATTGGGGCAAGGCAGGCCTAGGATGTGTCTTTAGAGAAAACAATGGCAATATCATCAGACTATATGTATAGAACATGAGCACATACATCAACAACACAACAAAGCTCTTAGCATTGGAATGTGGTCTCCTCATCATAGCAAGAGAAGGTTATGGTAAATTAATGGTAGAAGGAGACTCAATGATAATCATTCAGATGCTAAGAAATCTTCTAACTAGATCATTTATCGACAAAATATCCACGGGTTGGAGGCTTGAAAAGGCCTCAAAAAATTTCAAACTTTGACAAAGAATCTCGATGTGGTCATCCCCCTACATTTTTGTCGCTTAGCCAACAACCTAGATGACGTTTTGGTAAATGAGGGAATCTTAGGACATAACCAACAACTTGACAGGAATTGGGAGCCTTGGTATGGATATTCCTTATACGAGGTGTGTCTCCCTGGATGCAAAGGAATTTACACCCCAATATAGGGTGACACCTAGTTAACCTCAATTATGACCACTTCTTCGCTCCTGCTAGTAGACCGACATGCTCATCATTCAATGACATATCCCTATGACTATGGTCTTAAACTTTGCTCATATCAAATGAACCTCTTGGAAGTGACTCAAGTTTACTCGATTCAGTGCAGATGACCCAATTTCCCTAGCGACGAGTCAGTTGCATGACAATTCTAATTTCTCCCCTTTTGTGAATAGATTTTTCCAAATAGATTGCCAAAAAAAATATGTTCAAACATTATACCAAACACTTATTATAAGCATGGACCTTGTTTCCCAATAATAAACATGAAAGCGACCACTTTATAAAAAAAATGTCAAATTAAGCAATACATTTACATTAGTTCCATTGAAAATCCAAAAATAGAATTACTCGATCATCTTTTTCTTACACCCTATGGGGTTGTCTACATAAAAGTAATCCAATTCACAGTGTAATATCGTTGGTCCAGGTTGGTTGCTGGAAGATTGCATTTTATGATTAGTAGGGTAAAGAATATGTCCATTTTCATCAAACATCTTCTTGTAGTATATTTCTCTTGATAAGAGCTTGTGGAATTTTGGGACTACAAAATAACTTGAGCACCTGAACTCGATCCTAAATCTTGATCCTACAAAATTCAATGAACAATTATTCAACTACACCTGCATACATAACATAAATTCAATGAAATAAATGAATTATCAATAAAATCTAGATGTACTGCAATAGGCGTGAGAGAACTTGAAGGACTTCCAAAGATATAGAATGAGTTGAAATATGAAGAATTATCCATTTGATATTATAATTCTTTTTTTTTCTTCATTTGAGCCAAAACCGTCATCTTAGGTAGCATAGAACAATCTAACTTAAAAAATAACCTCAATAAATTTTACAACTTGACGGTGCGCTTCATCATATAAAGATACACCAATGCATATGGATAAACCAAATGCACCAATGCGTTTAATTGAGAGAAGCACTGAAGACTTACCTTCGTTATTGCTTCTACAAAGAAAAACCTCCACAAAATCTAAATGCAAATGTTAGCATTTGCATCGTGCAAATTTAACCGTCTTACAGTGAGTTATTACTTACACACCGCACCGATGCGTTTCAAACTATATATTGCACTAACTGAAGCAAGTTAGAAAAATATCACACGCTTAATATCAATACTTTGAAATTTATCACGAAAATAAATCGGTGAATTATACATACACACTGCACCAGTGCGCTACTCACAATATAGCGCACCGAAAATGTAACTTTCGAAGAAAAAAACAATGCACGCGTCTATCATCAGTTCGTTGAAATATACAACAAAAGAATGAGTGCGAAATTGAATTTTTGTATTTATAAAAGAAAACCATATTCATTCTTTTATTTGTTTGCCAAAATTGATAAAGGAGATTTTTGCAACAGATATTTATCAACAAAGAGTTCAGAGTGGGTGGATTTTTTTTAAGAGCCAAATTCGAGGGGATTACTGTAGATCACATAAAAATATGCAAAGGATAAATTTCAAGTACATGATTTCATTAATCATATTAATCATTCTCCTATTTGATTCGAACAATTTTTAGCTCATTCCCAAACAAAAAAAAAGGGTTTCATAGCTTCAGTAGTGGAAGCCCTAATTTCCTCATTGTTTTTTTGCTTTCTCTTTCTATATTTCACAAGAAGAATTTTTTTAAGAAAATGTTTTTATAGGGTTTGTTTATTTATATATGAGCATTTCCTACCTGCTGCAATGAAACCACTCATTGCATTGGATCCCAAATCGTCTGATTGTTGTATTTTTTTTTAAACACCTTCACGGTGATCGGTGCACTTTGTACATAGTAAGAGCATCAGTGTGTATTTGTTTGTAAACAATACCACTTAATTTAAATTATAAATAATATTAAAAAATCCTTTTCTCGGCTGCTGGTGTGTTTTTTACTTAGGGGCACATTGTTTACAAAGTGCACAATTGAGTTTAAAATGGAAAAAATATTGTTTTTATATGGAAATCACGTCTTAAATTTGTTCACAACTCAACGATGCATAATAAATAGTACTTAGGAAGTCATTCTTTTCTTAATTCATAAAGCACCGGTTGAATACAAAAATTTGTAAAATGTTTTCAATTTAGCAATGACACTATTATACTATACCAATGTGTATATGTATGGTTGATGCACTGATGCTTATAAATATGGTTGACGTCCCAGTGAAGATTAAGTTACTATATGCGCTAGGATCTTAATTTTTTTTTAAATGAAGTAATTTGTATATCTGATGATTCCAAGTTCTTTTTTTATTAGGGAGATTTTGAAAATTCTAAGGAACAAACAAGGGGAAAACCAAGAAATGTGGGTAGGGATGTTCAAAAAGTGTAGAATAATATGGTGAAATAGATGAACATAATTGCATCACAAGAGGAGCCATCCCAACTACAATGTGCATTAGAGGTATGTAATCATTTATTTATTCTTTTATGTACATAGAATTTAATTATCATGTGAAATACTAATTTTCAATTGTTTTGTTGCATAAAAGAAAAACTAATAGAATCCATTCAACACAGAGGATAGGATGACAAGGAATAAAAGGGTTCATTGCAAAATTTGTGAGTATTTATGTTTTCACCATTTCTTAAGATTTCATGTTTGTTGTGATCTTTGTATTTAAATAATTAATTTACACTTGTTTGTGGATGTCTTCTAGTAGGTGCTAACATACAAAGAGAAGCCAACTCATGAATTGATAAACATTGGGTTGAGTATGGGTTGTGAGTATATGTTGAAGAATAAAAGTTTAATTGAAAAATTTATAATTAGCTATGTCGCTTAATTTCCCTTGTTTTATAATTAACGAAAAAACAACAAAAAATTGTATTGATTATATAGTTTGTGCTTTGTCATGTCGTATTAAACATGCAAGAAAAAAGTGTGAAATGCAACCAACATAAGAGATTTTGAGATAATTCATTAAGCATGGCTTCGAAAGAATGTGTATTGTTTATGAAAGACTTGGTGCTAAGGTTTTTTTATTTTATTTACACAATCATGTATATTCTACTATATACAAATGTAGATATACTTATTACATTTAATTTCTATGTTTGTAGATGGAAGATGAAGGGGCGGAACATAAAAAACAAGATGATCAAGAAAACATTATGTTAAAAAACCAAAGTACAATATCACCTAGAAATGATGAAGAAATGAGGCATGCACACAACTTGAGCAATGACAATAGTTCAATTAATGAATGACAATGAATATAATTGAATGTTACTACAAGTTGTATGTTTTGGAATATTTGACTCTGGAAATTAAGGATTTCGTTTAATGTACTCGACATATTGTCCCAATTGCATGATGACATGTTACATATAAGTGTAACAATTATAAATTGGTTTCAATTTGATTATTGTGGACCTTTATGTTGTCCCTTTTTGTATGAAAATGGGTCTCTTATTCATATATAATAAAATGGGTTTCTTATTTCATTGCATTGTCGAATATTGTAAAATGTTGCATTCCTGAATAATTAATATGTGGATGATTTACATTTTTACAAATAATAGAGGTGTAATTGGTTGGATAAAACATTAATGCAATCATTATATCAAAATGCAATAACAAAAATATAAAAAAATATTATTATAAAAAAATATTTGATTTTGAAATGATTAATTGAAAATTTGTTAAAAACATTGAATTAAAATATATACATGTGAGTGCATTGTATTCTTTTGAACTCACTATATGATGTGTGCCATTATATATAAAGTGGTGTGTTTCGAGGATTCATACGCACCGTTGCACATTAATTGTAATAACGCACCGATACAAACTATTGAGAAAACACACCATTTTGTGAACGATATAACCTACAATAATATTTATTGTTTCAAAATTGTATGGTGTTCATTTTTAAAATATACACTGGGGCACTAAAAATAATTTATGTACCAATGTGTTAAGTTTATCATACACACCGTGGTTATAAATATTATTTACGCATTGATTCCTTTACTATAATATACATACCAATGCTTAGTAAAAATAATGGCACCGACATCTCACCTCGAATATTCAAAATTTCACTACCCTTCAGTGCACATTGTAAAATAGACACTGGTATGTACTAATTACACAAGCACCATGGCACATGCTATATTAAACACATTTGATCTTAGGATAAATTGATCGCATCGGTGCTCACTATAATTTAAACACACTGGGGCATACAAAACCTAAAATACATCGGTGCTTCATACACAAACAAGGAGAAAACAGTGCATAGAAATTATAAGAGCATCGGTGCTATGCATATGATGAAAAAAGGTGGAACTCTTTCACAATAGTTATAAATGCACCAGGGCATTTTTTATTATATCAATGCATTGGGGCATTTGTATTATATTAATGCACCGATGTGTTTTGACAAGAACAACACCAAACAAAAAACCTTTGCTACAACCTCCACCCATCCAAATGTTTTAATTATAGGGAACATCCACTAAAACCTCTGTAGTCAATAGAAGAGGTTGTACCACAGAGTTTTTTGAAAAAAATTCCAAATTTTGTAAGACGAAAAACCTCCGCTAGAAGGTGTTCTCCTTGTAGTGCAAACACCATCTCTACAAGAAATGAGAGGAGGACTAGCCACCATATTTTTATTACATAGTTGTTGTAATGAGCGATAGTTTAGATGACCAAATTGCTTATGCAAAAGTTTTCTCAATTCATCATTATGATCAATAAAATCGATGGAAGAGATGATGACCCAAAGCTGTCAAATCTATACAACCTAGTAATATCATTAACAATTCCAGTTGCTAAGACATGTTGTGGTTCCTTTAAATCCTTGATCACAACTTGGTGAGGTGAAAATTTTACTATTTTACATTCACCTGAATGAGTGATTTGATATACTGATAGAAGGTTGTAGGAAAGACTTGGAACCCATAATACTTCATTTAAATGGCCATCATCTAACTAAATTGTTCCAGATCCTACAACACTAGCAGATTTATCATCATAAACAAATATTTTTTTGGTGTTACATTCATTAAGAGAAACAAATGGCTTTATCCTTAGTCATATGATAAGATGCTCCATAACTAATAAGCCACTCATTAGAAGAAAAAAGTGGATGTTGCATTTAAGGAAAAACCAAAAGCAAAAAGTGCATGCCCATGTGAAGAAGAGTTAGAAGAAGAAGAATCAAGATTGATGTTGTGCTTCTTCATTACTGCTTCTAAGACTTCCCTTTTATTGAAACATTTAGATTCGAGATAACCATATCACCCACAAAAATTACAATGTCTCTCGGTCTTCTTTCCTTTAGATTTTGTTCCTTTATTACCGTTGAAAGTTGGAGTTGACTGAAAGGGTTTGGGACCCATGTTTTGTTTATTGTTGCGAGGATGTTGCTTTTTCATATTCTTGTGTTTATCCTTATGTTGTGCCATTAAGGATTTTCTAGATGTACTTGGAGTTTCGATCACTTCAAGATGCAAGAGCTTATCTTGTTTTCTAATCAAAGAATAAAAAAAAACTTCAAAAGAGGGCATTTTGTAAGTATCCCCTTGAATAATAAGAGCTTTTTTGGTGGAGTGAAAAGTAGATACAAAATTAGAATAGGCAATGTCAAGATTAGCAAGAATAAGATATATAAGTTGGTCATTTGTTTTGATTATCTTAGATTCTGCAAGTAAAAGTCTATGTGTTTTGAACTTAGATAGAAAATATTCAATGCAAGAGAAATCACTAGGATTTAAGGAAATCAATTGGTTTTCGAGCTGGTGGGGTCGAATCTCATTGTTTTTACTGAACCTAATATCCATATTTTCTCATTCTATATCAAAGGTTTCAATTCCTTGAAATTGAAGTTGACGATCACTAGAGATGGACATTTCGATTAATCCATGTGCTTCATCATTTTTATAATCCCATTTGGTTCTCTTTAATGCATTAAGAGGGGCATTTTTTGTTCCCAAGGTAACCTGGTAAAGTCCCCTACTTCATCTTATATCCTCCATATGTTCCATGAGAAGTAGTTTGAAATGGTAAGTGAGAGATCACTTGTACTAGCCATAGTATAATATGCAAGCAAGATGGCTTCAAAATAAAAGTAAAATTGACTATCTAGATGGAAAGCTCTTGAAAAAATAGGTAGTTTAAAAAAATGACACTAAAAGGATATTCTAGATGTTAAAGTTATGCCCTTTTGAAGAAAGGTATAAAAAAGAACCGAGGTGCCACGTGGTAAGTGGAGGTTGATCAACATGGTGATGGGTGCACAATGAAGTTGTTTAGTGAACAAAATTTCCCTTCTTTCTCTATTTTTTTTTATATATTCACTTTTACAAATAAGTCACTTTTATAATGTAAGTGATCCACTTTTATAAAATAAGTGGTAATCATTTTTACAATACAATTATAGTTGCATGTAAATAGTAACTTTAAAAAAGAACATTAAAATTTCTTTGTGAGTGATTTACTTTTATAATTTAAGTGAAATGCACCTTACAATAAAGTTATGTTATTACTTAAGGTTGCATAGACTTTTTTCAAAAGTAATTTGATGAAAAGAAAGACTAGAACTCAAAACCTTTAATTTAATAAAGTAAATTTTAATGAAATGAGCTAATGTAAAATATATAACAAATGTTAGAAAGGAGAAGGATTATTTTTGGCTATTTTCCTTGAAGTGCATGCTTACCCGAAGACCCTTGTTTTTTTATCAAAAAACTTCAACTTAACCACACACACACAAAACAATTTTTTTGAAAAGCACATTTGAAACTTTATAAACTTGAGGTTAGATATCAGTTAGTCTACCTAGAAAATGCAAGTTTTTTCTTTGTTTTTTATTTGTCAAGATTGTAGAAAGCATAGGGCAAAGAGCATACACAGAAAAGAAAAACAATTTTTACTCCATTTTTTATTTTCCAAGATTTCACAATGTGTGTGGAAAAGAGCATACATGGACCAGAAAGAGAGCAAGTTAGAAATATAAGAAAAAAAATTGAAATGATATATTAAAGAAAAATGAAAGAGATTTTAAAAAACCAAAATGAAACTATATACCTTCAGATTTAATATAAATGGTCGTATCTGGAGAAAACAAAAACCTTTTAGGGTGAAATAAAAAGTGTTTCCAATTGAAAACAATGCTTTAGATGCATTGAAATGGTTCTCTCGAGCCATAAATTCTAAGAAACAATAAAACATAGAAGTCTTTTGATGCTTGTAGTGACACAAGTTTAAGATCTCGATGAACAACATAGGTAGGTCTTCATGAGCACTTTGTTACCATGTTCAATAAAAAACGTATATCCACATAGCTCAAACACGTTAAGGCAAAAACTCACACAAATAGATCATAGATCACTACACCAATGCATTATGTGGTTAAGACCCTCAAAGAGGGAAATAGTCCATCACCCCAACTAACATGGCCACTTGAGGAAATATTATAATGCAAAATGAAACTAATTTACATATGAGTTTTTCATAGTCGAACATCAACAAATGACCCACCATGCTCTTTAAATAAAGATCATGGACCAATCATGCATCTGGTGGTACAAGTGGAGTAGTAGGCGAAGCAATATGTGGTGCAATTAGTGGTGCAAGTGGAGAAGTAGATGGAGAAACATGTGTTGTAGTTGGTGGCATAGGTGTATGGGGAGGAGAGGGAGGAGATGGTGGAGGAGGTGGAGTAGCGTCCTTAAAAGAGAAATCAAATTCAGAAGATCGATGAGCCCTCAACCTCTATAGTAGGATGATGGTACAAAAAATATGGAACATCAAAAACATCATATCTTAGGGAATACTTACATATATCTCTACAAGATCAAGGCCTAGGAAGGCTTGCATATATCTCTACAAGCTCAAGGTATGGGAAGTCTTGCATATATATCTACAAGATCAAGGTCTTGCATGATCACTCGAGGTTGTACCAACACCACTCTAGAGCAAGCCATCAATGTCCATAACGGATCCATCACCTATTGACAAAATTTGTGATATGGTCTCTACAACATGCTAGGTCTATGCACTTGAGTTGGCTCATCGACCTCATCCATATTTTCATCAACTTCGGGATGCCCCTCACCAACATACAACCCAATATTTCCAAAATAGTAGACAACAATAATTAGACAATTTCAACAAAATATTATAATCAATTACATGTGGATTAAATAATACAAAACAATTGAAGCTAGATTAATCAAAGGATAAAGATAATATTATCTCTCACATTTGATAGCTCAACCTAACTAAATGGGACATGTTCGAATATCCATGGAAACCCATCCTTGCATATGGATACTATACAAAATTGTGGACATGATCATCCTCACTAACTAATAGAGCAAAAACCTTTAAAATTATTGTCCTACAAGGGTATTTTTATTGGCCTTTCTTGGGAAACCTCTACCCCTACATGTGTATACACACATTACTCACTATCCATGGAGGGATTTAGTCAAATGTCGACCAAGTGTCTATGAATCTCTCAAAAAATAAAGTAAATAGATTTGAAGTGAAGGGAAAGATACATCTCCCCTTAAACACACTACAATAAAGGATCCAGAGCAATACAAAACTATCACAAAAGAATGGAAGACCACTTGATCAATCCGAGTCTATCCTCCCCCCTTCTATTGTGCTTTAAGTGTTGAAAATTTGATCATTTTTCTTGATTTTCTTTTAAAGTCAAGCATAGAGGGAGAGGTGTAATGATTGTGAGCACCATTAGCCTTCCCTTCATGCTTGAAATTTAAAAAAAAATGACCAAATTTTGAGCAATTTTGTGCATTGAGGGAGGGGAGGTGATGTATTTTTTTAACCATGGGAAATAACCCAAGAGTATATCCAACATCTCGAAAATTAAATATACCAGAAACTTGTGACTTATCAAGGGTCG
>SNQJ01S0112065.1:10287-28680 GCA_010110895.2 Picea sitchensis
TGTGTTCCAAATGGTTATTCATGGATGGTAACTGTTACCTTTTCACTTACAAGTGGGTGTTAGTCTCATGAGATAAATGCAGAAAGTTATTGATCTCATCTCATGACTTAAATGATGAAAAGTTTAGAGAGCTTAAAGTGATTTTTTGAACATAAAGCTCTATGATGTTTATAGTTGGATTTTACACTAGTGACTATTTACTTTTGCTATTTGAATTTTTTTAATGGTCTGGTAAATATTATTGGTCTTATTCAAGCTTGATATTTTCTGGTTGATTGGATTATTTTCCCTCTTTATCTCTACTTCATGAATATAAATTCAGTTCCTTTAAATGACTTCGAATAACATAAATCTTTATTTAGTAGTAGCATGTTCCCTTTATCTACAGGGGTTAAAATTTTAGTACCATTTTGTACCTACCGATGGTTTTTCTCACAAATTTACAAACAATTTTTCCAAGGCAGTGGAGCTCATGCATGAGGTTTAGTGATAGAGAGGGTGGTCATGGCTACCAAGGCAGTGAAGCTCATGCATGAGGTTTAGTGATAGAGAGGGTGGGCATGGATATTGATCTTTTAGAGAAATTAACAATCCATAAAATCAGGAGTCTGAGCTCTGAGTTGAATTTTATATGCCAAATGCAAAGATAAGACCAATGCTTCACTCCCAACACATGGGGTTCCTTTCACAATTTTTACCTCGTAGTTGTGCATAACATGAAACTTTTTCAAAAGAGTGTATGAAGATAAAAGAAAGATAAGGGAAAAGGTAATATTTAAAATTAATTTTCAATATCAGCTGACACAAATAAAGTACTAATGAACCTCAACGCGTGTCCTTGGCAAGTGGACACATGGAGACCATGAAGTTAATTTGAGGAAATACGTATTCTTCTCAAGTTGTGTTGCAGGCAAGGAGTAGTTGTTACAACAATGTTGCAAGGTCAAAGCTAGGGGTAACCACCGGATTTCAGCTTAACATAGGACTGAACCGAGATTTTACCCTAACTTTTGTTTCTATAGTTCAGAACAAGAAAGACAATCCTATGCAGTTAATGTATATATGGTACGAGCTTCAATTATTGAATGAACGTATTGAGGAACGATGGATTAATTTCATGGTGATCCATTCAAACGGATTTGCAATGATTTATTTGCTAAAATGTTGTTACTGATGGATGTTGCAAGTCTTGCTAGGAGTGTATCAGTAGTCTCCAGAAAGTGGAAATTTGTTGGTGAATCCCACGTTCTGTGAGAATTATTTTCATGCTCTCCATCCTTCCATATTGTTTCTTAGAAAAGAGATAAGCATCTAGATCGACCATCTGCCGCACAAGAATGGGTATGAGGAGGCTTCCTTTCTCACATGCAGGCATGATCTTGCACGCAGGAAGGATCTCGCACACACGCTAGATTGGCCATGCCCGAGGATCTACCTCGAACAAAGTCACAGGTTGGTTCTTTATTCTTTATTAGTAATAAGTTGTTTACTGCACTTTACCATGATGGTGTATTGTTGGTTATGTGGTCCTGTGTGTGTAAGAGATAGAAGTGGGAGGAAGATAAGCTAATAAAGAGATAAGTTGAGTAAAGATATGGAAAGACAATTGTATAATCAGAACTAGATCTCTGCATGAAATTAAATCGATCATTCGAGCCTACTGTCTCTCTTGAAGAAGGTCGTCAGGTATGAAATTTATAGTACCAACAATGTATTATTCTAATAACTACCCTAGCATTTATTAAAAACCCTAATTTGCAGAATAACAATCCTTAATTAAAACTAATCCTAGAGACTAATAAATTATTGAGACGGTTTCATGTGTTCTCTGCGAATTAAATTAAAGTTTTGAATTCTACCAATATTGCAATGTTGTGGGACTGTAATTGTAGACAAGAATCACGATAGATGATATGTACTCATTTAATAAAAACCCTAATTTGAAAAATAACCGTCCTTAATTAAAACTAACCCTATTGAGACGGTTAACCCTATTGAGACGGTTTCATGTGCTCTCAGCAAATCAAAGTATTAAATTCTACTGATATTGAAATGTTGTGGGATTGTAATTACAAACTAGAGTCATGATAGATGATCTGTGCTCATACTTGTGGAATTTCTGGTGCAAAAATGGCAAGTCAATATGAAAAAGACATTATATTTAATTTGTACATCCAATAAATATTTTTGTCCAAAATGTTTCATGTTTCATATTTGCAAGGTTTTTATCCATAATTGATCATTTCAAAGAAAGAGTGCATCTTGGTGCAAGGAAGGAAAACTATATAATTGTTGAAATGAATATTGCAGAAAGCTAGCAAAGGTCTTATCCATGTGAAGGTGAAAGCATAGAAGCATTCCACCTACCATACCCAAAATCGATACAACCATTGGTACCATTATGTGGGTGAGGAGGAGAAATCGGTCCAGGTGACCTCTAAGGATTATGGGTGTAGAGGAGCTCTTCGAAACCCACTTGATGTCTCCCAGTTCAGGAACCCTTGTCGAGCTTATTGGTAGGGATGATCCCATCGTGTGAGTCTCCTCCTTATCACAAATTGCATTTTTCATCCTTTCCAATGAAACCATAGGAGTTGTATATTTCTGGATTTTTCTCCGCAACTAAACATGCAACTAAACATTCTAGATGTAGTCATATTAGTAAATTAATTTAACAAAGTATTTATTGAAAACCAAAACCAAATATAGTGAAGTTGAAGGAAAACTTATATCTGATGCTTTGCTTCTAGTGTGCTTACATTTGCGTGTTGCTAGCATTCTTTGCTTTGTATTTATGCTTGTAATTGAGCCACCAAATAGACATTTCATTCATGATGACTTTTGTCTTGCATATACAAGAGTTTGCAGGGATCAAAGGAAATGGATAGTCTGGAGCGATCAACCTGAAGAAAGAAAAGAGAGCATGATGTTTTGTGCATCCAGGTGCTTTTCTATGGGAAAAAGAATTTGCAAGATGGTTTGCATGGTGGTGTAGGTGGCAACTAGATATCAACTCAATAGAAAAAGGGATATGGACTATGCATTGAAAAAACATTTAATGTTAAGAAACACACATACCATGATGGGTTTGCACACCACTAGAATCACAGGGTTGTTTTCCACCACCGTTGAATGAACTGGAATTATTTTCCTACTTAAAACAAATAGACACATTAATTGACGGGTTAAATCATTCATCAATATATTTGACAAGTAATAAAAAACTACAATCTTGTTATTTTATTTACCATCTCGTTCGAAGCGTCAGATTGTGTCTTCCCCATCCTTTGTCGATTTTCTACCACTGCTTTAAAGTCAAACTTGAAGTCAAGCCTCAAGTCTTCTTCGGTGGTGGAACTGTTGAATGTGTCCCCCTGGATCACATGGCATACGATCATAATTTTTTACTATTGGCTACAATTAAATAAAATTTGCATGATGATATGTATAATATGGATAATTTGTTTGGTACTTACAATTTGAGATTTTAATCACAAGTAACCACCTTGGCCAAGTTTGTGCTGCCCATGTTTTTCTAGTATTTCCTTGGTTTCTTTTGACATGTCTGGGAGCTTACGGAAAGTTTCAAGTATGTTATAAGATATAATTTTTTTTTTTTTTTTTGCAGAACTAAATAAAATTCAACATATTCAATTCAAAATATCATATATTACCTTGCAGGGCCAGGTGGTGTCTTCCCTTCGTGTCTTAATGCACTCTCCTTTGCATTGCCCTGTATACTGTTCCATTCCCTCTCAGGAATGGCCGACCAGAGGACAATCATACTTAGGGTTCTTTTTCAATTGTACCCTATATTGATATCTGAAATATTTCAAATATATACCATCCCTCAAGATAATTTCGGACTTGTTGAATGTATCACCAAACAAGCTAACCATATGGTTTATAAGATTATTTTTCGAATCTTTACTCTAGGAATTCCACCATGTGCGAATGGTGGGCCCAAAATTCTCAAAATACTTGCAGTGCATGGTCGTATAAAAAACATTGTTTCCTACAAAACGATATGATAATTAGATTAAAATAATATGAAAAATGTAGGTTTCAATCAAATGGTAGGAATTATTTAAGATATTCATAAATACCTGGGATTTGTTGTATATTGAAGGGATCAAAGTTATCTTCCACCAAAAATTTGATGGAGATTGTTCCCGAGCTATGAATACATGATGCTCTAGGATAAGAATGCTTTGCAGAATCAATATCCTCATGAGATTTACCATGTATACCATCACATGCACGGTCTAGTGTTTGTAGTGGGGCATCTCATGGGCCTCAAGAGTTTTAGTCCTATGAGCCATAGACGAAGAGGAAAATAGCCTCATGAGTATGTGGCTTGTGCTTGGACGTTGTGGGGTTTGTGCATTACTGCTACCGGTAGTGTCCCCATGACCAAGTTCTCCCATCATATCCGAAAATTCCTAGAGAAATAAAACGTTTGAGTATTGATCACATAAAGATATTAGAAATAATTTCATAAATTAATATATGTCAGAAATATTTTTTTTTTAAAAATTATGCTTACTGCAGATTGTTTTATATCCTGCATTAAAATTTTCATCCTTTCTCTCGTCTCCTCTGTAGTTGGATTACACCTAGCCAATTCAATTAGTTCCCTATTTGCCTTTCTCAAGGCCTTTCAAATTCTTTCCATTGGGTTGATGGAATCAAATATTTCATCACCAACATCATCATGCTCTGATGGTGTGCTCATCTACATCAACAAATAAATATGTTAATTCAATTATTGTCAGCAAGAATGGATATGAAAATCATAGTTATCCCTATTGCGAGATAGAAAGTGCCTTCCCATGACCATCGTGCCACATTACAAGATGCATGCCATTTTAGAATGTTAGAAAATAATATAATAAGCATGAGCTATTGAAATGTATGTTAAATATATAAAAACAAAAACATTAATTATAGGCTTGGTATACTGGTAGAACATATTTTCCCCCATAATAGAAGTGCCTCTGTCCATTTGATTCAAATTGTAATCAACCAACAACTCTTCCCTCGCAGCTATTGTTTTAACTACACATATGAATATTTGATTTCCTTCACGCCCCTCAAATACATAATTGGGTTGCTTTATTTTTGTCCTAGATCTTATATTATTAATAAGCCCCATAATATTCCCCGACGCCTTTGGCCTTCCATCAATATACATCGTCACTCCTTTATTGTGTCACTCCTTATTGTGATTGTTGTATTTTAGTTGTATATAATTTGCAGTGACTGCATATCTCCCCATACTTGGCATATATCAGACCAGCCTCAACCAATAACCATGGTTGTAGCATGGTCTGACATACTCCATCAAATAAAAAATTCCTCCATATTTCACCTTTATTCCATCCATGGAGAATATACCCAAACCATGTATGGATGACGAAGCAATGTGATACATCCACTCATTGACATAGAAGTCAGTTTCCAACTCAGGAATTTCATTGGGCACCCATTGTTATCAGACAAATCGGTAAGTGCGGACACAAACCGATCTCCCTAACTTCAATAAGAAATTATACAAAACATAGCATAATACAAGCTTCTCCTTAGATTTCATTATGACATAAACTAGTTCGATGAGGGATAAATGACATACCGTTTAAATGTCGTTTTATCCTTTCTAGTGTCTTCCTCGCTCCATACTTAGATTTGTGGGATATTAGACATGTTTAAGAGATACAAACAAACCAAGAAAGAGAGCAACTATATATATATACTAATGAAATCTATGTATAAGATCAAGGAGTTACACAATAAAAATGAAGACACGTTTATAGGGAAGGAATGTATTGCTGCATTATATTGATGAAAGTGGAGAATACAAGCTATGCCTTGATGTTGCAAGGTCCCTTCCAATGGCCCTTTTCCTCAACACACACACCTTTGCTCCAATGCTTTTGATGAAGAGTATTCACAACCTGACTTGGAAAGCAAAAACAAAGATATCACAAGTGCAGTCCTTAGCAGAATTCTTCATGCATAATCCAACCTAGCCTTTCCCATGAGAGATCCTTACTTTTATAGGGTGAAAAGGGATGGATGAGGATATTAGGATGATCCCACTAAATCAGAGAAGCAGGAAATATCCAAACGATCGGAGGCCACCTCATCTTCTAGAAGATTCCATTCTAGAACTTCAAGAATTTCACCTTTTTATCTTGTTTGAGCATCGTCGCACCCTAAGAACAAGCAACATGCGATGACGCTGTAGCCCATTTTGGTGCAACGTGCGACAATCATGCATCATCGCACCCCAAGAATTTAGCAGGGTGCGGTGATCTCCTTTGATAGGGCTTTTAAGAAAAGAAAGATGATTCAATTTCTCAGGGAGAAAGTCTCATTTCTTCAGTTGTTTCAGGGAACAAAGAATTAAGCAGTACACATATCATCAGTGATCAAGGGGTGATCAAAATAATGTGTAACAGAATGCCCCCCAAAGTATGAAGCTGGAACATGTGACAACTGAAATACTTTGTAGAATGTGTGTCGAGAACAATGAACGCATTGGTCGGAGACCTGTCAACAAACAAGCATCTGCATAACAATAACATACCAGTGACTGAGGTAGGCATTCCCATACTTAGACTACAAGTGACCCTAAACATAAGTGTCAAGTGAGTAATGGCCAACAATTATACATTGTGGATCCATGTCATCATGATTCAACATAGCCATGAGAAATACACTGTGGACCTATGTTATAATGACTCAAATTTTGACATAGCCACGAGAAATACATTGTGGATGCATGTTATAGTGACTCAAATTTTGACATAGACACGAGAAATACACTGTGGATCTATGTTATAATGACTCAAATTTTGACATAGCCACAAGAAATACACGGTGGATCTATGCGTCAGTACAGATTTATGAATACTCCATCGCAACCTGGATCAATATGGCGATATCCATGGTCTTCATCTCAATTGTATCGAAGTATGAATCTATCCATGTGTTGAAGTTGAAAATGGTAGAAACCACTTGATTACTGGTCATTGATGAATACCGTTAACAAGTGCGAGGGAAATCACCATTGATGTCAATGATCCCTAAGGTACTCTAGTACAATCCATTGAATGTGAATTAATGAGATGAAGCCGAACACTCGATGGAATTTCCCAATCAGGGGTCAATGATGTGAACCCACTATTGAAAACGAGGAAGCCTGCCATTGAGGCATGTAGGTTCCAAGGTACTAAATGATTTCTAAGTCTAATTCCTGGATAATGTGTTGAAGTCGACAGGAACAGACTCATCACATGAGGGATTTAACGTATCCCCCATCAATGACACAAAACATGTAACAGATTTGAACTAGATCAGAGTATAAAGTGATTCAGAATTGACTCAGGGAAGACCAACATGGTAAAGTTTGAGGACTGCAGATGGCCGACTTGATAGAAGGATTGTATGGGTTGAACTTCTCTTGAACATATGAACGACACGACAATTTTCTTGGCAACATTGACTCAAGGAGGACCTAATACAAACTTGTGGATGGTCAAACGAAAGATAAATGGATTTCCCAACCCAGATACAATAATGAAGAGGGGTGTCATGTTCAAGAGTGACTTACTGCCACTAACATAGATACAGATATACATTCCCTTCCCTATTTCCCCCCACCATTTTTGGCGAGTGCCTCTTTATTTTTAGACAAGCTTGAGGAGGATAACATATGCTTGAAATATAAGCTCATCCTTGAGATGAGTCCCTTAGAGTATTTTTAACGAACCCTAGGAAGGAGTGGTTCGGTCCCGTATGGGTCTTTCGATGTTTGTTTTATGAGTCCAAAGAAAGAAAACTCAGGGGTTTTTCATGTTTCAAAAGTCTGAAAAACACTTAAAGAAAACTCCAAAATGTCCTTTTTCGTAAATTAGTCTGACGAGACCGAAAAATAGATAATCTAATGCTCATCAGACATTTTTTTAAATACTTTTATGAGTGTGAAAAGAACAAGGTTGCTCGGATATCTTTTCATGTTTAGGGAGTTTGAAAAGAGATTAAAGAGGACTCTAGGGGGGTTCCTTTTTCATATTGCCCTTATGAGTCCGAAAAAGTGATAAAAGTCTACTCGATTACATTCTCATATTTTTACGAGTGTGAGAAAGAATAAAGACCATGCTCAACGTTTTTTACTGAAAAACCTAAAAGCAATATGTACATTATATGAAAAATAACCAAAAAAGGGGTGATCCATATCAAAAGTCCAATCGCCAAACTTCTATCCTGCAATGTTGACACTTTGAAAAGTTCATTAGGGTTTTAGTAAAGATAGAAAATATTAAAAATAATTTAATTTCAAATTAAAAAATGGTAAAACTAGGTCAAATAGGGAAAAACAAACTCATTTTACTATTTCATTTGTATTTTCACCAAACTAGTGCCAAAAACCCTCATTTTCCTCCGATATTCAAGTGACGATTCTAGAGCGTTATGTGGATGATTTCTCGAGCCGTTTTCGTGAGGTAGGTGCTCTTCATCCCTTCTCTCTTTTTATAACAATTTTTTTTCAATTTTAATGGTTAAATTTTGAGCTTATGGGCAAATTTCCAAGGCAGATTGCGCCTCCAAATCGTCGCAGTCCCTCCCTATCGTGAACTGCGACGATCCTGGATCATTGCAGGGGATCTACAGTTGGGGTGCAACGATGCCATACTGTGGGAAAAAAGACCCCTGCAACGACCACAACTCAAAAACTAAAAAGATAGAGAGAGCTAAGAAAACTCCCAAATTTGAATTTTTGATGAACTAATTCATCCTTTATCGTTGTTACACAAATTTTCCATTGGTAATCATGATCAAATGGAGGGAAAGAGAGCATGAGGAGGAAGCTTATGTTGTTGGGAATGATTTGGGCACCGTCATGGCACTCCGGTAGTGCAACTTGCTAAAAATTTTCAAAGTGCAGGGCATGAGGGCCCAATTGATGCTATTGGAACACTTAGTCTGGGATATTAATGAGCAAGTATTTCATGTTGGGGTGCACACACTCACTCTAGAGATTGATGACATCTACTTATTGATTGGGTTATCTCGTTGTGGCTCTCGAGTGTCACTATCGGGAAACATAGGAGGTGGTGAACCCATGGATTATTATGTAGCACATCACTGCGTAGCTGGTATAGAGAAACATAATGGCAAAGTTTCCATAAAATATGTTCAAGACTTTCCTTTTAGGACCATTCTCTATACTATTACTTGCATGGAAGGGAGTGCATCTCCTCACATGGCCTTACATAACCATTTTCGGTATGCTATCGAGTGTATGGAGCCCCGGATTTTCAACTGGTGTGAGGGACTCCTAAAAAATATGAAGAAAACATTAACAAAGTGTAGGAGTGGTTGGTAGAAGAAGTTTGGATATGGATCGATTTTGGTATCCTTTTTCCTAGAGAGGGTACCTGTTTTGCACCTACAACATGTGGAATGGGGAATACCCACTCCACAGGATCCTCGAATGAAGAGATGGGTAGACTTGGTGGCACGTCATGGTGGCGTGCCAACCGTTACATATGGTCATGCTTTCTTTCAGTGGCTGAGGGATCAACTTGTCATGATTGAGGATTATTCATATGTTGGGATTGACTTCCGCGGAGATCCTGACTTAGAATTACCTGAGGGTTCTCAGTGGGGAGATATAGGTAAAAATGACATTTTCATTATATGTTGTTTTTGGTATTTTAATTATAATTTTTTTTTAAATGGTATGTTTCCAAGACTAATAAAAAACTCTCAAGAATGCAGATGTGGCACCTTATAGGCCTCTGGGATGATCACTGATCCAGAGACATGGAGAGATAGGTGCAGTGGAAAGTCGAGGGGTAGCAGCTAAGGATCTTGAGGAGATCGAACACAACCTCGAGGGATTGACCATGAACATCCCTGACATCATTGTGGACAAGTTACCTCGATGCTACCAACGCCATATTGTGGGTGTGTCATCATCCATTGGTCGACTACTCCACCGTGTAGCACGAATAATCATTTTTTATCATGAGAAACATCCTTGATGCATATGTATGTGAAGCCTTGTGCTTCACCATTTTGGTCTCAGGACATACACTTTTTTATAACTTTTGAAGTTATAATATAAAACTACCAACCTACTTGTCTTTATATGTGCGTGTTTGGATTTATAAATGGTGCAAATGTCTATCTAAAACATAATTGGCTAATGCATCTATTAATATTTTTTGATATCTAGGAATGTGTTGATATTCAATGTAATCAAAATGTCTTTCCAAGAGGCGGATTCTCAAGTATACCCGTAACAACAGAGGACTTCAGATGGAACAAACATTGCTCAATTGCAACACCATAAGCTGAGAATCAAGTCGTATAACTAGATGGAGGATGCCAAGTGAAATGGCGTAAATTATTAACTCAATAATCACACTATATTTCGCAATATTATTAGTTGCACAAACCAAGAAAATACCATGTAGACTGTTCAACTCGTATGTAGGGGAATAGATTTCCCATGTAGAAGATGTTAAATTTTGAGTACTGCAACTAGCACAATCAACAAAGCCAATATACGGTAGCGAGAATGCCAACACCTGGAAACCAAGCACGGGGCAAGGTAAGCAGTCTAAAGGCAGAAAAGAAACGACAAAAAGCACCCCATAGTATAATACAATAAAATACAAATCACTCATGCAAAATATCTCAAGCATAGTACTTCTTTAGGTAAAGCCCATTCCTGGGTTCACCCAAAGGGATTCCATCCTAATTTACCAGGTCATAAGCCCCTTTAGCTAATACTCATTTAATGATATAAGAGCCACGCCACATGGGCTCGAATTTACCTGCCCCCAACAAGTCACAATTTTGTTCATAAAGGAGAACCAAATCGCCCTCAGAAAAAACACGTGGTTTGACATGTTTGTTGTATTGAGATTTGACACATTTCTTTTGAGTTTCTATGGCTAACACAACATTATGACGAGTCTTGTCTAATTGCATTAAATACAACAAATTTTCTTCTTCGGCTGTAGTGTTGGGGAGGAGTTCGACGACTAGTTTTAGAGACATAATCTCACATTCAATCGGAAAAATGGCCTCAATACCATATACTAATTGGAAAGGTGTGAACCCCGTAGCAGATTTGACTGATGTCTGATAAGCCCACAATGTTGAAAAAAACATTGTATTCCAACTCGACTTGTGAATCCTTACCATCCGTTGAAGCATAGTGGTCAAAAATTTGTTGATTGCTTCAACTTGGACATTGGCCTGCGGATAATAAGGGGTTGAGTTTTCATGTCGTAAACCCAAGTTGTCAGTAAGTTCAAACATCATAAAATTGTGAAAATGGGTGCCATGGTTGGTGACGATGGCTTGAGGGACACCAAACCTAGTAATAATATGATTGAATCTGAAAAATGCTGCAGTTTTCCCGGTATTATCAAATGTAGGCATCGCCTCAACCCACTTGGTGAAATAATCCACTGCTACAATAATGCATCCATGCCCCCCGACCGAGTGAGGGTTACATTTCATAAAATCAATGCCCCATTTAGCAAATGGACCAACGAAAACTACAGGATAAAGAGGAGTAGGATGCGATCGAATTTTATTATTATATGTTTGACAAGCATGGCATTTCTGAAATGCAATAATGCAATACTTAAACATCGAAGACCAAAAATAACCAGCTTGGAGGATCTTTTGGGCAGTGGCATACCCAGACAAATCACCGCCACATGCTCCAGAATGACAATCATTTAACACTTTCTCAGCTTTATCATAGGTTAGACATCGTCGAAATACATATTGAATACCACGATGGTAAAGGGTATCACCAAGGATAATGTATTGAAGGGCTTGATACCTAATGCGACGACGATCTACATGAGATATATCAGGTCGAAAAGTTTGGGTTTGGAGATACATGATGATGTCTCCATACTATACATCGTCAGAACTGATAAAAAAAAGAGATTCATCAGGAAAATAATGTTCTACCATATTTTCTGTATCAGTGGACAGAAGGTCACAAATCAACTCAGCAAAAACCAAATATTTCTTTGACTTGGATTTCTCGAATTCCAAATCAAACTCTTGGAGAATCACTATCCATTTGGACTATTCCCCCCCCAACAATTGTCGTGTAAGAATATGTTGCATAGGGTTTCAATCATAAATAATCGTGGTTTTTCGCAATAAGATATCGTGACAAAAACATTGGACAACTTGAACAACTGCCAAAGCCAATTTCTCCACATGCATATATTTGATTTCAGAGGTTGTAAGACTCCGAATTAAATAATAAATCACATGTTAATCATGTGAATCATCCTCTTGGACCAGAACCATGGCAATGGTATGATTCGAAGCAACCAAATATAAGAAATAATCTCGACTATAATCGGGGGGAAACAATAGTGGTGTGCGGGTTAAGGAAAGTTTCAAAGCATTTAAATCTTTGTTGGCAGCCTCATCCCACATAAAATCCTGACCCTTTTTAAGAAGTCAAGAGAAACCTTTCGTCAGTTTGGCGTAATTGGGAATGAAACGTCGTAGAAAGTTTGCCTTCCCTTGCAAACTTTGGATTTGGCATAAAGTAGATGGAGGAGGAAGGTTGATAATGGCCTCAACCTTCAAAGGATCCACCTGGATCTTGTGAGTGGAAACAATAAAGCCTAGAAGTCATCTAGACCCCACACAAAAAACACATTTATGTGGATTCAATCGTATGCGGTAATGCCGACATTGGAGAAAAATAGCTCGTAAGTGTGTTGGATGATCTTGACGATGCATGGAATGCATCGATAAATCATCAAGATAAGGTTGGACAATGTGATTAATATCGTGACAGGCATTAGACATAACACGTTGAAAAGTCACACAGACATTCTTGAGACCTAAAGGGAAGTTACGGTATGCAAAATTCCCCGAAGGACAAATAAAGGTTGTTTTATGCTTATTCGTAGGTAAAATATTAATTTGATTATAGCCGAAAAAGCCATCCATGAGAGAGAAGGTTTCACTCCCAGAACAATTGTCAACGATCTAGTCGACGAAATGGGTTGGATAATTATCTTTAGGACAAGCCTTGTTAATATCCCTATAATCAACACAAACAATATGTACTTGAAAATTGTCCCTTGTTTCTTCGTTACTAGAACATGATTGGACACCTAATCAGTCAATGTTACAGGGTAGACAAAACTGACTTTAAGAAGTTTCAAAACTTCGAGTTTAATTGCAACGACTTTTCATCGATGAATTGGGCGAAGTCGTTGACGAACAGGCTTAGCATCAGGGCATGTCTTAATTTCATGTACAATGATATCTAGATCAATTCCAAGCATCTCTTCGTAACTCCATGTAGATATGTCACAAAACTCTTAGAAAAGGGCCTTGTAAGTGTGGATCTCATCAGGAGAACATGAGGCACCTATATGAACCTTTTCCACAATTCCAGGATTAATCGAAATATCTAGCGGGATGGTGGGAGAAATATTTCCCAAGTTTCCTTCATACAAAACGTCATGCATTGGTTCTGAAGCTTGAGGGAAATTAGTGATTGTAGACGAATTCAAAATCTGTTGGTAACTATCGATAGTCTCAAGTTCCAGTAAGCGGATAGAACGACGATGCCCATCATCCCACAGGGTGTCTTCCATAGACATAACTATCATGATCATTTCATCGGTGTGGAATATCATGTGAAAGAGATCAGGAGACATATCTAAGAGAGAATGAGGAGAAGGAGTTTCTGATTGAATAGTGTGATAGGCCAATTCCACCGGTCTTAAAGGCATTTGGTCGCCATAAGGAAGACAATCTTCCAAGCTAAGGGATATCCAAGGGTCATGCAACTCAGGGATTTTTCTAACAGTGGTTGAAATCATGTTAATAAAAGCGATAAGAGGAGGAGGAACATCGGGTGGTGGGATGGGGAAAGTTCCCATTAACGAGGAATGTTTTAAAAGACCCACCCCGACATTTGCATAACTAGGAGGTGTCTTCGCTATGAAGGGAACATTACTAGTGCGCGAATCAAAACAAAAAAAGGTGAGCTGATCTACCGTAACGACTTTGCCTTGGTGAGGGAAACATATCACACAGAAAAGAGTAGAAACAACTGCTCGCATAGCATTGATCCAATTATGACCAAGTAAGAGGTTGTAATCGAGAGGTGCATCAAACACTTCAACCTCAACAACAACCGCTTTCCCTTCTAACACAATAGATAACATAGGAAGAACATGCTAAGGTTTAAACCCTGTACCGTTAAAGGATTTTAACGTGTTGTGTGACTCGACAAGGGTAGGAGAGCCAATGGCTTTCCAACAGGTGACAAAAATAACGCAAGTCGAGGTGCACTCATCAATAACTTTTCGACAAATATTCTTATTTTCCACAACTATTTGTATTTGAAAAGCTAATTGATGAGGGAGTCTTGGAATGTGATCCTCCAAGTCAAATATTATCAAATTCTTGTCAGTAGGTTTGATTCCACCAATAGCCTTTAACAGTGCCTTCCGTTGAGTAGGAAAACTTTGAAGGACTTCGAGAGCCAACATCGCAAAAGGTACCCATGCAAGATCTTCTACAATGCTGTAGTTTTAAGCTGCACATGCATGTGGGTTAAATGGTGACTTATGAACGACACCCTTAGGAGGCAGACGGATAACTGTATCTGGACTAGGTCATTTGAAATGAAGAGGACCATTGGGAGGTGGAGCTGACGGAGGAGATGAAGTTGACGAAGGAGGTTGATCATCAACCTTCTCTTTGGAAGAAGAGTAATCTTTGGCTCGAGTAGCAACTGCCACTTCATTTTTCTTAGAGTCACCAGTACACATAAGTACATAAGAACTAGTAGAGGGAGAAGGTTGGTCATGAATAACCAAGTGGGCCTGCTATTGAGAAGGAAAAGGTTGTGACAAAACGACAGGCGTAGTGGGAGTCCTGGTTCCTTGGAGGAACTTAGTAACTTCTGCATGTCTTGGACAATCTTTCATGTAATGGTCCTCACCACATATAAGACAAGGATAATGAGGCTTTCACTTTTCTTTATCATCAACAAATTGATTTTTGGGATTATATGGTTGATGATTATTAGTTTTATCCTCTTTATTCTTACCCTTCCCTTTCTTTTTATTTTGAGATTTACCAGTAGTCGTAGAGTGAACCGTATTTACCTCAGAGGTTTTACTAGGAGAGGGAGTAGGAGGAGAAGAATTTTGTACACTAGTAGTAGTAGATTTTGGATTGGAATGATTGACTTTATTAGACCGAGTTTTAGAATGAAAAGTGCCAATCACACCATCAACAACATGATATGCCATTTGAAGCGTTGGGGTTGGAGTTGTAGATGAGTGAGGAGCATCAGGGATCAAGCAATATAATGTGCATGTTTGAGAATAAACAAGGTCCAAGTATTGAGCACGACAGATATCCTGTTCTTCAGTGACGACACCTCCCATAGCCACATCACGGGCTATAGGACCGATGATTAATTTGGTAAACCACTCAACCAACAATTGATCAGGAAGGGGTACTTTAATTAATCGTCTCCTCCTCCTCCTCCACTCATGAATATGATCGGAGATATGGGTAGAAGAGGATTGCTTAAATGAACTTAGAATTTCCATTCTCGTCTCATACCAGATAGACAGTTGATAATGTGTTAATAAGGCCATGGCTAAGGTGTTGAAATCGTTAAAGAAACCTCTAGGAAATTCAATGTACCATTTGGCAGCCAAACCCGTCAGAGTGCGTTGGAAAAGTCATAGTCGTATGGAGTCATCCATCAAGGAATTGGATGAACACCAGAGATGAAATGCCATGACATGATTGTTTGGATCCTCCCCTGGTCGATCGTCGAACTTTGGAATGTCCAAAGGTAATTTAGCATGGATAACCGTCCAAAAAGGAGAGTGGAGTATAGGATCATTCAAAATTTGAGATAAATATGGTAAATCCAAAGTAGCTAGAAACAATAATTGTCTATTGACTTGAGGAAACTGGTAGTTTTGAGGAGGTAATCCCGTAGGTATACCAGTAGGACCATAAGCAGTTTGTAAATAGTTAGAGGGTTCTGTCAAGTTTAGTGGTGGAGGGTTTTCATTCAAGTAGCCAACATTCATTTGTGGATTGGACATGCCACCTTGGAAAGGAGCATAAGGTTGGGAAACTTGACCCCAGGTAGGATTTACAGTGCCTCGATAAGGCTGTCTGGGATTAAAAGGTACAAAAGAATTTGATTGAATATTCACCGCCCCCCCAAGGCAGTTGTGGATTGCCTTGGAAAGGAAAATTCCAAGGTTGGGTTTGTAATCCAGGCCTATACTGCCCATAAACTGGGTTGTGAACCCCAACTTGGGGTTGTCCCCCAACTTGAGGTTGACCTCCAACAGGAAGTTGATAACTAGAAGTAACAGAATGACTTGTGCCTCGAAGCACATTGGGGATACTTGGGCCAAGATGATTAGATCCCCCAAGTGGTGGAGGAATACTAGGTCCCCCAGGTAAAACTTGAGTATAAGTAGAAGTGAAACCGCTAGCAGCATTATACCCAGGTGGAATAAACAGACTAGGTCCTCCAGATGGACCCTGAGTAGGATTAGGAATAGAACTACTAAGAGCATTATATCCATGTGGAAGTGATGGATTTGATCTAAGCAGAAGCAGTGTTCCAATAGGGGCTTGAATAGTTTCTGGACTTCCGGTAGACAAAGGTGGAACTTGTGAGATTGTGGTAGAGCTAGTAAATTGGAGAGGAAGGATTGTATGCGTGCCAACCATCAACATGTCTGAATCTATAAAAAAATTACTTGCCATGCTAGTAAAATGATTTAGGGGTACTTTATAAGTAGTCAAAGTAACTGGTACATGTGGTGATGTAGGTTGGTTTGGACTCGTACCTAGTCTATCAAAAATATCGTGTCCCGAGGGAGTCTTCCAAAAATAATGGACTGGGACTAAACTAGGATGAAAAATTCCAGAAGTGTGAACCGATGTTCTAAATGATTCACTATGAAACAGTTGATCATCCACACCAGACTATACAAAAGGTCCTGAAGGTATTCTACTATAGTCTTTATCCACAACGTCTCCCAACGAGTTTATTCATAGCAAATCAGGGTCTTGAATAACATTCAACGAGAGATTTACAGGGAGTGATGATTCAACCAATGGAGTAGAACTCCCAATCTTAGAGGACACGTCGTTATTGACTGATCGTTCAGGGGAAGGACCCTCTGGTGAATCAGGAAGCAAGGGGGCGTTTTCTTCCAGAGGTAATCCTTGCATCCTACGTGAACGACAAGGGTTTTTGTTGGCCACACTGAATAAAGAATGAAAGAAATCTATGGCCAACTAAAGAAAACAAACAACACTTCACTAACATAATCTAGATATCAAGCACACAAACAAACCTTCTTATTTCAAAATCACTAGTTGGTGATGAAATCCAACATCGCGAGGTCAAGACAAGAAGGGGCTGGGGTAAAGTGGGTGGAAAAGTTACGTTGACGACCTGCTTAACAGAATTACACCTTGGTGCAAGATCCCACACATAATCGTGGGTATACCCTCCAAGGAGCTTGAGTGATTTTGGCCAACATCGATTCCAGGTACCGTGAAGACTTGCCCCTCCATAGTTACCTTGTGTAAAGAATCTAAAGATATAGGCTACTAAGGTTACCAATTACGACAATGATGCCTAGGGAAGCAATCAATAGTCTGATATACGCGCAAGGGTAGGGTATCTTAGCCCGAAATATCCTCTAGAAGGTCCCAACATGATTTTCTTCTCAAGTGACCCGCAATAATACACACATTCACTACACTAGGACCAACAAAATAGGGTGAGTAACTCTTCTGGCCTTAATGTGACCTTGTGATTGACCCTTGTGTTAGAAGGGCTTCTCAGGACAAAATGTAGCAAGTGGATTTAAATCTCCCTATCACAAGATACTATTGTGTGTTTTGATGCTTTGGAGAGTATTCCTCACAACCTATTCTAAAGTGTTAGCCCTAGCTAATGTTGGTGTATAAGAGTTCTATAAATAAAAGTTACTAGATAAATTTTAAAATTACGCTTAATTTTAATGGATGTTGTTTAACTCATAAATGAAATGAAGATGAAACCGATGAAGTGTTTGACCTTGACTCAACAATATGCAAAGAGAGATGAGATGCAATCATTTCGTTTGATGAACTCTAATTACATAAGAGAGAAGGATTTCTTTATCAGAATACAACAAGTTGCAAAAATACAAATCCTATCAAATTTGAACAATCTTTATGTCAAACAATCAAATGTATCGAATTTTCCAATTTTCTCTTTTTTAAACAAAACTTGAATGCAACAAAAATATCTTGAAAATACTA
>SNQJ01S0112066.1:10055-35877 GCA_010110895.2 Picea sitchensis
TTTTACATTTTTTCCATGTTTGGACTTTAGCAATTAAAATTGTTGTTTTAGACTAACTGACACTCCGAGTGGACAAACCCATGGCTAAAGTTGTTCGACTGAGCTGAAACTTGGTCCACGGATGTGAGGGGTGCTATTCCATTTCTTTTGAGCACAAATACCCCTATCAAAAGTCCAAGGACCTAGTTTTTACAATTATTGCTCAAAAATAATTAATTAATTAAATAATTAAACCTCCAAACTAACTTAGGGAAATTTGATTAAAAATTAATGAATTTAAAAAAACTATACTAGACTCAACGGAATTCCGCGAAACTTTCTAAGATGTCTTGCATGGTCATTTACAATGATTCCCTATAATAGTTACCAAAAGATAAGCCCACTAGAACGTCGTTCACCACTTTGGAGGAATTATTGCAAGAGTGAGGGAAAAACTCAAAGGAAATCAATAAGGCTGAAAAGCCCAATTGATAACCTGAGGATAAAAAACCCTCGGTGAAAGGAACTCTCCCAATGAACCGATCACAAGGTAACTGACCTAGACATGACTCATGCAGACCTATTACATTATTAACCCACGCAGGAGTGCGGAAATTCCAATTACAAAAAGAAGTGTTGGGGCCAAACAAGCCCTGTAGAACCAAAGTCTTCAACAAATTTGCATCTGATGATGCATCTCTTCATGGCACATGGAGTTGACCACCTATGTTGGAGAGGCAGTCAACAACCCCATGTGTGGGTATGGCTCTAGACTCAAAGCCACACACATTTCTGTAAGGTCTTGTGACTTTTCGACCCAATTGTTGCATGACCTTGAGAGACATCATATTAGCACCGGCCCCTGAATCCAACATGCAATTGTTGAGGCTCTTATTATTCATTATCAACGTCATGAAAAAGGGAGGATGTTCATCATACTGGACCCTAAAGTGATCAACTTGTAACATAATAGGGGGGTCCATAGGTCCATCTGATCCTTTGAATAAATTGTCAAATCGATCTTTAACAGATGGTACCTTAATGACTTCTCTCAAAAGGATGGTTACGTGCATCTTAGATAGTGCCCCTTCGAAGTCAAAGTTTAAGTCCACCCTCTCGGTTTTGGATGTCTTAGGAAGGATAATGTCCAAGGGTGGAGGCTTCGTTTGAGTTGCCACAGGAATGGTACAGATGGGTTGGTTCAGCTTCTTTCATCTATACACCTGAAATTCTTGTTTCTTTAACTTCTCTTTTGATTCTTGGTCTAGGTTGTTTATTACTTCCATCCTGGCCTTCTTGGCTACTTCTTTTACATTCTCTAGATGTTCCTCAAGAGTGATATTTATTTGGGGGCCTTCCATAGCATGGCCCACATTGTTGACTTGGTCATGGCCACCATTGTTGTAAGGACACTCATGTTCCCAATGTGCTGCACTACACTGCAAACACCAAAGATTTTCATCCACGACATTTGCAGGGGCTAGGGTGTTAGGGACCTCTTGTTCATTCTTTGGTTTATAAACTTGGTTTCCCCTTTGGAATTGGCTTTTGTAAGGGACCCTCGGTGCTTGGTTCTGGGCTCTTTCTAGGTTGACAATCCTATTCATCATTAGCGCTTGATTTTTCATCATGCCATCCATAATAGCTTGTAATTTTGCCATGCTGGCGCAAAGGTCTGAGGTAGGCTCGGTATTGTGGACTATCTTAGGTTCAGTGTCCATTTTGCCCCTTAAATTCGTGAAAGGCTCAATCTTAGACGAATGGAGGTTGCCTTCAATCTTGGAAGCCAATTCTTGAGCTTCTTGGATTGTTTGGGGTTTTTTATCCCTGAGGAGATACCCTAATTGACCAGTGAAAGCATTAGTGCAGATGTAAATGAGGAATTTGTCAGCAATTGGATGATGGCTAACAGGGATCTTCTGCAACAGGGTTTCAAACCTGGTGTGGAACTCTCGAATGGACTCATTCTCATGTTTCCAAAGGGAATTCAGCCTAGTTAGAAGCATGTTGGGGTCTTCCTTGATACTCCATCTCTTGACAAAGGCTTCTTCTAGATTATCCATGGTTTTAATCTTGCCATCGGGAAGACTGTGATACTAACGCCTTGAAGCATCAAGGAGGGTAGAAAAGAACAATTTCATGACTAAGTCTTCAGCATCATCACTAACGGGGTGAAGCTGAAAAAACGCCCAAAAATTGCTCATATGTTCTTCGGCACTGATTGCATCAGTACTGGTAAACTTAGGCAACCACTTCTCATACTTGGGTGGCATTTGTCTAGGGTAGCCTGGTATAGCTGACATGTCTAGCGGTTTGAAGAGACTAGATGACCATTGTCTTTGGTTATTGGTTGGGTTAGGTGCATTGGTCTGAGTTGTTGTGCTAGACATGGTGTTCAAAGGAAGACTCTCTCTGAAAAGTGATTTTACTACAGGAGAGTTTCGGGGAGGCTTTCTTCTGAAGGATTGAGGAGGGTTATTGTACCTCCTTATGGTTTGTGGAGTCGCCAGATAATTTGCTTGAAATTAACAAAGGATAAGGGAAAACACCCTAAGTGGAGTCACCAGGTAAGCTTGTAAGATAAAGACTCTTGAGGCAAGGCTTACCGAAAAGTGTTGTCTTGAGGAGAATTGACTCAGTGTTCCTCGACAACAACGCCAAAATCTTATCGCACAGTTTGTAGTTAAGGTAAAAGATGGATCAAAGAAAAGAAAACTGGCATAACTGAGACTATCCTACCACTGTCACCTCAATGGGATAGCTCTTTCTATTTAGGGTGGTAGGCCCAGGGGAAACGTCCCCGATGACCTGGGGTTTTGAGAAGGCAAAGGTTTGAAAGGCTAAGTATAATATTCCCCCTCACAAGTCACCATCGACCAGAAAGTCTCGACTAATCAGCGAATAAAGATAAGTAATAACCAAGAAATTATACCTGCACGAGACAAAGCAACAAAGAAACTATACATGTCCAAGATTACTTGTTGGTTAGTACTTCATATAATCAAAGACTTTCTGATAATAAGCAATTGACCAATAATATTGATGAAGTAAATCAATGTTTATACAACAGCAATGATTACACAATATCACTTCACAATAAGAAACTTTGCAATGATGAATAGCAATCAATGTAGCAATACGAGGAGCAACGCTTTAGCCAATCTTCTTTAAAGATATAATAAATGTTGCAATGTATAAAGATAACTCAAGTAGATGATAGCAGCAATAGGGTTAGTAAGTGTTAGTCTAAGCTAGGGTTAGAATGAGTTGATGAGTGTTCAAGAATATTTAGAAGTTGTGTGTGATCAAGGTACTCAACACAAGAAGTCTTAGATCAGTGCGTTATTATGGAAAATGGAGTCAACAAGTTGCAAATGTTGAAGGGGCGAAATGATAATGATATGGAAAAAGACAAGAGGGTTAGATGTTGAAGTGTTGCTAAGGCAAGGCCTCAACAATGAAACCCTAGGGGAGAAAGACTCACTAAGGTGTAGAAACCCTAGGCCTTAGTGCTTTCTCCTCCTTCTTTAGCTCATTGACAAGATAAAAACAGCTAGGCTAGAAGAGTAGAAGTAGAGTGTTGCTATGGCAAGGCTCTATCTAACTTCAGCAAATCAAAAAGGCTCTTGGCTTAACTTAGTAGGGACATGAAACAAGGACACCAACATGTGCTTGTCCCCTAGGGTTTAATCCAACAAATTATAATAATAAAATGCAAGTAAACAATACCATAACCATTCAATAAAGAAGTGTTTTGCAGAAATTCACTTACATCCACCAAGCATTCATATAGCCAAACCCTAGTTGTAAACCTTCCACCAAGAAAATTCCAAAATAACTAAGAAAGAGACTCCTTCAACAAGTGCGCATCAATATTCAGCCAAATACCATAAAGTAGGGCGCAAATTTCAGACCTTACTATGTGTGAGTCAAAGATGATGATCAAAATGAAAGTTTTAGCTCTCTACTTATACAGAAAAAATGACCTTCACTAAATTTTAGGTCACCAAAAGGCCGACAAGGCCAAAATACCAAATAATATTGTTTTACATTAAATGTCATAAATTAAACCCTAATCAAGCAAAAGTAAGACGCCATGCCCTTTCTAGGGTGATGTTAGCCCTTCTTAGGGCATCATTGGCCTCCTGGAGTAAAATGTTAGCCCTCCTTGGGCTTCTCCAAGCTATCACACGTGCCATAACTTCCATGACTGCCTATCAAAAACATCCACAATGTTGGATGACATCATGGGCATCCTAATGACGTCATGGGCCTTCCAAGGCCAACATTCCAGTGGAGAGGGCACAACCCCCCTAGGTAAGGCTCTGCCAGGGTGCCTTTGTGGAACGTCCTCCTCTTCTTCGATGCAAATCCCTCTGTCCTGTCTCTGCCCCCTGCTGGGGTCTCAGCATCCATCTAGTGGGCTCTTCAAACCCATGGAGGTCCGAACTAATCATCTCCCCATGTGTACTTGTCCTATATGGTACCTATCCGTCGGGTATGATCCTGCACATCAACAGATACGCCCTCCATGGGCTTATAAGTCACAGAGATCATAGCAATGTCAATCACATCCAATCATCAATTTTATTAAACATGTGCATAAAACCTCTTTTACCCTTTCAAGTGCTCAAAGACACTATACAAATCTACAAGGCAAGTTTGGAGGAAGTGACAGGGCGTCCTATTGGGCTAGTGTCCACCGGAAATGGGATGTTTCCGGAAGAGATCAAATCCAAGTCATGTTAATGGATGAGCTGGATAAGGGATGTCCTGACAGGGGGTGCAGTGATAGCAAGGAAATGCAAGGATTACTTGTGGGTGCCTTTGTAGAAGGCAAGTTGCACCTGTCCTGGATGCAAATGTTTCCAAGCCCATTCATGCCTTTTATTCTTATTTCTTTATTGTTTTTTTCTTTCAAGAAACTAATCAGGGGACACTGCCCTGGCGTGGTGACCAGTGGTGGCAATGTTACCCACAAGCACTTTCACGAAAATGAGAAGGATCGCTCGTGATGAGACCCCCTTTCTCTTGGCCAAGCAACGAAAAGCCACTACCTTGGCGTGGTGACCAGCTGCTAGTAGTGTCATACCCTTAGGTGCCCATGGACCTAATAGGCTGGCTCGTGATGAGACCCCCTATCCTCTGACTAGGTCTTGTTTTATTATTTTTATGGGTCCCTCTTGTTTCTTGCTGAGAAGCTTTTTACTGCTTTCTCCGGGATCCCGGGGCGAAACATCTCGAGGTTTTATTTTAGGCTTTTATCTCTTGCCAGCTTGCTTTTACCTTCTGGGCCTTTAGCCCCTTCTTCCCACAAGGCAAGATGCAACCCTTGAATGATTGGCCAACCCAATGCCCAGACCAATGTAATAGGATGGATGAGCGGGAAGCAAGATGGAAAGTGGTAAATATGACGGGACTGGACGATGACTTTTCAGAAATCCCCCAGTGGCAACTCAAAACCTATGGGCACAAGCTTGCTAGGGCATCCTGTCATTCCCCCCAGACATGGTCAAGTGGATAAGTATAAGATCCAAACACCCGTTAGAAACAAAAGGAATTAAATGCACATATTCAAAGGTTTTGAGGATCAAAGTGACACATACCATGATACTCGGACTCATTACCTCATGGAGCAAGAACCATCTCTGATACAGGACCAAGCCGAGGTGATGGATGTTGTTGTTGCTGACAAAGTGTTGGCACTGAAAGGAAGAAAAGATGCGCCCTCCAGGGCCATGCTCAAGTCGATCTGGCTCTCGGTACTCCATGTCTAGGACCTATGGGCCTCGAGACATAATCTCCTTAGTTATCCCTAATAGTTGGGAATAACAGTCCTCTAAGACAAAGACGATCCTAGCCTTCCAAGGCGACCAGTTGCTAGCTCCAGCTAGCCTATCCTCCACACGCATCTGAGATGATGACATCACTGCACTCTGCACTCAAAACTGATGCTGCAACTGTAAAGGAACGGTGCCTCACTCATGTCAACACAGGTGTGAAAAGAGGCAAATGAACACCGACCTCACTCCTAGCAATATAGGTGTGAAAAGAGGTCATGAAAAATCAGCCTCACTCCTACCACGTAGGTGTGAAAAGAGACTGACGAAAATGTCCACAAACTGCTCTACAACCCTCCACAAAATTCTGCCAACAGGCTGCCACTAAACTCAGTCAATGGTTGTCCACAAAATCTGCCCAAAAGGTGTCTAAAACAGTCCCACGAGATGTTGTCCAAAACTCAGCAGAAATCTGCCACCAAGCTCTAATACCATGAAGATTTTCCAGGTCCTAACAGGCTACCAACTAGGTCTATCTTTGACCTCAAGTTGGCTCTAAGTTTCAACTGTCTAACAATGGTTTGTTGTTGTTTTAGGACAGCAACTGTTCAGGAACTTCTTCGCTGATTTGTTACAGTTACATAGGCCAAATGGGTGCTCTACCATGTAGTTTTGTCACAAGATGTTAGCACATGCATACCATNTGTCCACAAACTGCTCTACAACCCTCCACAAAATTCTGCCAACAGGCTGCCACTAAACTCAGTCAATGGTTGTCCACAAAATCTGCCCAAAAGGTGTCTAAAACAGTCCCACGAGATGTTGTCCAAAACTCAGCAGAAATCTGCCACCAAGCTCTAATACCATGAAGATTTTCCATGTCCTAACAGGGTACCAACTAGGTCTATCTTTAACCTCAAGTTGGCTCTAAGTTTCAACTGTCTAACAATGGTTTGTTGTTGTTTTAGGACAGCAAACTGTTCAGGAACTTCTTCGCTGATTTGTTACAGTTACATAGGCCAAATGGGTGCTCTACCATGTAGTTTTGTCACAAGATGTTAGCACATGCATACCATAAGCTATATAACACACCTAGAGATCTTTTAGTGCTGAAATAATGTTGTTCTAAACACTAGCATACATGAAAATGAACACAGGTATTTTTGGTCAACATGACCCTGGATAAAACCCCACCGGGGAAAACCAGTTTGGAATGGAAGTATATATAAGTGGTGTCTAAAGCATGAGATACAACAACAAATACAATATGATGGAACCTGTATACAAAGCAAGCTCCTCTCGAGCTATGCCAAAGGATCCAAGGAGATATGCGCCCAAGCTTAGTACGCCTTCTCCTCTTGTTGTCAAATCTGATGAAGTGAAGCGCCCTTGACCCCGGATGCTCTGAAGAAGAAACCCTTGCACCACAATGTGCTCTGGTATGCTACCTCTCCACTGAGACACTTAGATCTGACTTCCTCCAACTATAGATGCTCTCTGCTAGTGATGCGCCCTCCTCCTCAAGTGCGCCCTCCTCTCAGCAAGTGTGACCACCATCAAATAATAGGGACCCAAGCTCCCAAAGCTCCTCCATACAAGGAAGCGCCCAAGCTGCCCTCTTCCAATGCCTCCATTCTCAAGCTCATGCTCTTCCTCCTTCTCCTCAAGTGAACATAAGAGTGAATGAATGAGCCTCCTTTTCCCTTTGCGCCCTCCTTAAGAATGCATGAAGAAACCTAATAAATGGGTGGATGAGATCATCTCATCTCATCCCTAATCAATGGTTGAGATCATCTCAAGTAAATCTCAACTCAAAACCCACTTTACTTAAGTTTCCATAGTTTCACTTTATGTCCCTTAAGTCACCCACAAAGTGAATTAATTGTCATTTTAGGCTAAAATGACCAAATTTCACTTTTGAATTAAATCTCCTAAGTCAAAGTGAAATTAGACATAAAGTATATGGTACAAGGTACAAAGTACTTCCCACATGTGTTTAGAGGCTTACAAACACAAGCGGACCACTTTCCAAGGTACCCAAATCTCAACATATACTCCACTTCAATTCAACCCAATTCACAAGGCATCCCAAGATAATAAATATCATTCAAGTGTACTTCAATGAAACAATGTTTCCATCCCTTAGTGCACACTTCCCAAGCTTATAACAGATCTGAAAATACTTATTACAACATATTTATTACAAACTTAAATCTGCCCCTTTAGCTTCTTTATGTTAGTTAAATCACCTAACAAAATCTACTCAATGTTATGTCAAATCAGCAAGCATAACCAACACTAGAAACTACTCAATCATTATGAGAACATAAGCTAAAAATCAAATCTGCAAATACACAAAGTTTAGCAGCAAAGCATGCTACAAATATATATAATATGAAGTTACAAGTACATACCAACAACTTAATACAAGCTCGTACAAATCATGCTCTCCAAACCCTAGCGAGCGAAACCATAAGAAAACCCTAGCCACCAATTCCTCCTAGCTAGGAATCACTCTCAAGTTCCAACCAAAGCTAGTCACTCCACCAAAGATCCACAACAAGCTAGCATACATGTCGGCAACTTCTCTTTGACACCTACACTTGCATCCACAAGTGTACAAAAGAAAACAAGATAATCAGCCACTATCTTCTTCAAACTCCATGTAACACAAAGGTTTCGAAATGCCACAAAACCCTAGTCTTCTTCTTGCACAAGTTTACAAAAGAAAACAAGATAGTCTCCCACTATCTTCTCCACATCAAGCACTCCATGTAGCACCAGGATTTCCAAATGCCACAAAACCCTAGTCTTTTTCTTGCACAAGAACTACAAGAACAAGTGTTCCCTTTGGTCCTTTACGGTTTCTCCCAATCCCTAGCTTCCATGTATTCTTAAGGCAAACCCTAACCCTAATCTTCCTCTTGAATCTCCTCAAGAGCCCTAGCACTCGAGACAAAGAGAGAAAAGTACATTAAACAAGGGTACATGTCAGAGAGACAAGTTTTCTCTAGCTCTCATATCTCTAATATACTGATGAGATCACACAATGATGAATCAAAAGACTCTCTCCTCCCTTTAATTATTTAAAGGTGACAAAGGCCAACAATAATAAAGTTGACCATGTCCACAACAAGGAAGCTAACTAAACACTCGATAGGTCGAGATGTGAAGCACTCCAACTCTAAGTGACACATGTCAAGCTTCAAGGTATGCACATCCATCAAGCAAGGGTCCCAAGGAGAGTGCTCCGCAAGAAGTTTCCAATGCACCTCCTCCAAAGGTCTCAAATGCTCCAGTACTTCCTACTAAGCCATGTGAACCTCCAAGTCCACCACACCTACATAATCACTCCTCAACCCAAGCGCCCTCAAGTCAAGCAAAAGCCTCCCTGCAAGCTACCAAGAGTCCCCATGCTACCTAGGGCTCAATGCCCTCTTCCTAGATG
The DNA here is from genome assembly GCA_010110895.2 of Picea sitchensis. NCBI lineage: Eukaryota > Viridiplantae > Streptophyta > Pinopsida > Pinales > Pinaceae > Picea > Picea sitchensis. The sequence continues at coordinate 19,263 of SNQJ01S0112066.1, forward strand.
CCCAATGCTCCTCCTCCAAATGGATCATCCTCCCCATCAAGCAAGCAACCTCCATGTGCACACTGCATGAAAAATGTCACCAAGCCACCTAGATCTCCAACCTCCTAAGGAAGTGCACCACATAAGCATCATATAAAGGCATAGCAATCCATGAGGAAGCTATCTCCAATGTGTATGTCCAAATTGTACAACTAAGGGTAGTCAACACACCATGCACCCACATCTCATGAAGCACCATCAAGCATGGTGTAAACACTTTTGAACTAACCCGAAAAGCTAACAGGGGCAACATGCACCAATTTTTGTACACTTAGTAGACCAACTTGTCGACATCTTCACAAAAACTTTTCCAAAGGCCACCTTCACCATCTTGTGGAATTGTATTGGTGTGAGAGATATGGCGTTCAAGGGTGGTTATATGCAATAACTTCTCCATTTAGCTCTTGTTCAACATTAAGGGGGGATGTCAATCTTGTGATGTAATATCTTCTCTCTGAGGCTATGACCGACCTTATCTTGTAATAGAGTATTTAAAAACCCACTCTCTTTTTTGGCTACAATCAACCTTTTATTGAGTTGGTTATTTATACACCCTCTCTTTTTCTATGACCAACCTTATGATGATTTGGGTATTATACACCCACTCTTATTTTTTGGCTGAGGCCAAACTTGTATTGAATTGGGTACTTATATTCACTCTCATTTGTATTCATTGTTCTTCTCTATAACCCTCTGATCAACTAAGGTGGGATGTTGAGATGTTTAGAAAGGTGTGAGCTTCACTTTCGGTCAGTCAACCCTATATTTTATTATTTATTATAGTTAGGTTTGGTTAAGGCCAACTTAATCAATGTAGGCTCATAACCCCTCTTGGGGAAAGCACCCTACCACTTGAGTTGTGTATATATACACTAACTCTCATTTGCAATATTCATTCAAGGGAATTATCTTTCACCCTTGACAAAGTGTGCTTAAGGGCATCCTTGAGTGTTTTTCTCTATTTGGTTCATGGGTTTCTCTCTCTTTCTAGCGCACTTGTACTTTTGTACTCGGGTTATTTCTCTCTCTATTGTTTTGCTTTAAGAGATGGGCTGCCCTAGAGTTGGTTTTTGTTTATCTTTATCACAAAATTTGGGTTTTGTGTCAGTTTTGATCGATTCTTTTGCTACATCTTGTGAATCTCAAGAGTTTTTCTAACATGCTCAACTTAAAAATTCAAAACTTAAAATTTTATTACTACATGTTTAGTGTTTGGAAATTTACGTTTTTTGTTTATTTTTTCCTATTTTATTGGAGATTTGAGGTAGAATAGATTTGGTGGACAAAACACCAAATCTTGGCAAATTTGCAAATCGAGTGTTGAGTTAGATTTGTAATGCTTTAGGTTGTGAGCACAATTGAAGTATAAGTCAAATTTGTAGTTCTTTGGGTTGCGAGCACAATTGGAGTGAATTTAGAAAATACACTCAAAGAAGAACAACAAGTTGGAATACCAATCCCTCAATGTTGTGGTGTTTGTTTATGGGTGGGGCAATTGAAGAAACCTCATGATGTAAATGTTATTTGCTTGGATGAGATTGACCCCAATTTGAACTAGGTGGTGGAGACGGAGAGACCTATTTTGGAGAATTCACTTGTTTGGTTAAATGGAGAGAACGACTAGGTGTAGGACCAACTAGTACAAGACCAACAAATTTGAGTGTGGGAGTAACGAATTCGAGGACCCACCAGGCATGCCATGCGAGGACCCTCCACTCCTAGGCCCTATATAAGGGGCAACAAGCATTGATACATCCATATTTGTGATTTGATTTTTAATTTTCATTTTTTGGACCCTGGTCAAGTCATTTTGACGAGACTGACTTTTGAAACACTAGTTAAAAGTCAGAGCCTCATCGATGCGCTATGTAAACAAATCACAAGAACTAGAATCCTAAGGAAAATATCTCAAGATAAAAAACTGCAAAAAATTACACACTAACCAACACAAATGTCTTTCAACCCATTTTTCGAAATGAAGTTCTTCACATTCAATTCATAGTTATTTTGGGCCTTGTACTTCTTCGATCACTTCCACTTGATAATCAATCTTCCTTGCTTATAACCCATCAATACAAATTTATCAACAATTGATCACTCGAGTTACTTTAGTTTGATTTTGGTTTTGTTTTAGTTGTTATGGCAGAGGGGGTGACAATTGCTTACCACTTAGCTAATAGCTATACATTCTAACTACTCTGTATTTGGTATTCTTCATCTATTGTATTGGGTTGCACATTCATTATCCACTCCCTTTGATGTATTGCATGTCATGTACATATACAATCCCATTGACCACTACTAGTTATTGTTGGACATTAATAGATTTCATTTTCTTTCTTCCTTCCTTCCTTTCTTCAAAACTCATGTCTAGTCATGTCTATACCATCAATAAACTATTTGTTGTGATCTTTAGTTTTTTATTGAATCCTTTCTCTATCCTTCTAGACTATGCATTATAAAGCATGTTGCAACCTCTTCATGGCATTTCTCTAATCTCTTTGGTAGTATGTTCAGTGTTAACATTTGTTCATACCATTCTAATGTAAAACTAGAGATATCTTGATACATAATTGACCAAAATATTTGCAGCATGGTCCAAAGTGTGGGCTCCAAACATATGGCACAGCCTTTTCATTTACTCTCCCTTATAATTTCTTTATCTTCTATCATAGATAGTAAACTCCATTTTAGATGCTTTAAAAAGGCAAAATTAGGTTGAAAGATAACAACAACCTACATATTTGTCTAAATATTTCACTATATTAGCATGAGACTTCTACTTCAGATCTTTGTTTTCAAACTCGGACCAAGTTGAATCAGATTCTATCAACTCGAGCAAGTCAATGCCTACCCATATCGACTCGATGCTTCAAACAACTCAGATGACCGATTTGGTTCCGAACCGGTCAAGTCAAAGCTTGACTCAGTGAAGGTTCGATAACGGACTCGACTGGGGTTTGGTAACAAACTCAATGTTAAAATTCTTCTTAAGCAGTTAAGTGTGTTCAGTATTCTTTAACTTTAGACTATTAAAACAATAACTGCATGCATAAGGATCACTAAAAGAAAGACATCCACAGTATACACAAGATTTATCCTGGGAACCCTCGTGGGGGAGAAAACCCAGCAAAGCTTCTTCAATATAGATTCTTCAACAAGTACAATGTCTCTCGAGAGGGAGATCTCATCAAACAGAAGATAAACTAGAAAACCCTAACCAGAATAGAGTAGCGCACCACTAGACCAAGATAGTCTGTCACCAGATAACCAAAACCCTTCACTAGAACACCATTCCTCTGTAGTTGTGTCACCCGTCCTCTGTAGCTGCGTCGCTCTCTCAGACTTGCGCACTTTTTTGTGTGAGAGAGCTTGTTGTGTGTTCTTCAAGTGAGGCGCCTAGCCTCTTATAAATACAAGATGTGCCCCTAGAATCTAAGTCAGGGTTGACCTCTCCACTTTTTCTTTCTCATTTACAATTGACTTGTCAAGGCACAATAGGGCCGACTTTTACAAAGGCATAATAGGGCCGACTTAACAAATATAATATAATATTATTCTTTAGAGTTTTGTCTTGATCAAATACAAGATGAATATAATAAGAATATATTCTGAAGCTACTCAAACTTCAACACTCTCTCTTAGCAAGGAAGGTAATCTTCTGGCACGATCATCACGACTGCTTCTGCTCTTCTACACACTTGACCATTGACTTGTTGAATTTCCACGAATTTGTATTAAAGAAGTTTTGTAACCACATCAACATCCAAGGTCATCATCCATTTGGGATTTATGTCATCACGGGGCTTTCACTCGCCATCTCACACAGAATCTGGCATCTAATTCCACAATGAACTAGTAATCTTTGGTTGGCACACCAAGCAAATGGTCCACAATGACCAAGCATCTAATCATGAGGATTAGGCGATGTAGTGCGCACACACTAGCCATCTAGCCCAAGGCTAGGAAACACCTCCAACCACACAGGTTGGCCCACTAGCTAAAAAGTCGAGTAACTAACTAGCCCTGAAGGCATGGCATATGCTGACCTTGTGCGAGGTCATGCTGACTGGTGCCACAGTCAGTAACTTGCGTACCAGACTTTTTCACTAGAGTAGCAATATGCATACCAGACTTTTTCACTAGAGTACCAGTAACTCGACGTACCAGACTTTTTCACTGGAGTAGCCCTCTGCATACCAGACTTTTTCACTGGAGTAGCAGTAACTCAACGTACAAGACTTTTTCACTAGAGTAGCCCTCTGCATACTAGACTTTTTCACTGGAGTAGAAGTAACTCGCCGTACTAAACTTTTTCACTGGAGTAGCCGTAACATGCCCGTGAATGACCACCCATTGCTTCTGCCACACGTTGAAGTTGTTCCCCTGGATCGCAATTGTAACTCATCACTCCCTCTTACTAGGGATGTCCTTCTGTACCACACCAAGCTTGTCTCTGAAGTACACAAACTTCACTTTCGACAGAGGCTTGGTCAACACGTCAGCTATCTACTCATTTGTAGCGACATATTGGAGTTTCACTGCTCCCCTCTATACCATATCTCTGATATAATGGTACATGATCTCGATGTGCTTGGACTTGTCATGGAACACAAGGTTCTCTGTCAACTTTACAGAACTCTGGTTGTCACACCAAATACAAGTCGCCTCTAACACAAGATCAAACAATCCTACAAGCAACTTCCGAAGCCACATTGCTTCGCTACTAGTTGAACAAGCTGCTATATACTCTGCTTCAGTCGTACTAAGCGCCACACTATTTTGCTTCCTGCTGAACCATGAGATCATAGTTGATCCCATACTGAAGCAACATCCAAATGTACTCTTCCGGTCTGCAACACTACCGGCCCAATCTGAATCAGTAAAGCCTTGCAGGCTTATCTCACGATATGAAGCATATCTGAGTCCATAATCAATTGTACCCTTCAGGTACCTCATCACATGTTTTGCTGCAACCAAGTGAACACTTCTCAGCTCAACCATATACTGACTCAATGTGTTCATCGCAAAACATATATCTGGCCTCGTGTTCGTTAAATAAATCAACGAACCTATCATCTGTCTCTACAAGGTGGCATCCACTGTCTTTGAAGATGTATCACTCAATAACTTCAAATTTGTCACCATCGATGTAGGCATGGCCTTGCAATCCATCATTCTGAATCTCTTCAGAATCTCAACAACATATTTTCGTTGGTTAAGGAGAATCCCACTCAGTCTTTGCCATACCTCTAGACCTAAGAAGTAATGCATCATGCCTAGGTCTTTCATCTCGAACACTGCAGCAAGCTTCCTCTTACTATCAGTGATGAGCCTATTAGAAACAGGTCATCCACATACAACAGTAGTATCACTGGTCCACCATCCACAACCTTGACGTATAGGTTGGAATCTGCTTTACTCTTCGTAAATCCCAAGCTCATCAGGAAGTTGTCAATTCTATCGTACCATGCTCTGGGTGCTTGCTTTAACCCATACAAGGCTTTCTTCAATCTGCACACATGTGTCTGACTATCATGTGTCTCGAAACCTTGTGGTTGCTCCACGTACACTTCTTATTCTATTGCACCATTTAGAAAAGTTGTCTTCACGTCCATCTGGTGTACCTTCCACTTCTTTACTACAGCTATTGCAAGGATAGCTCTAATCGAAGTGTATCTCGCCATAGGAGCAAACGTCTCCTCATAATCTATTCCTTCTTTCTAGGAGAAGCCACGTGCTACGAACCTTGCCTTATACTTCTCGATACTTCCATCTATCGAATGCTTCGTCTTGTAAATCCACTTGGAACTTACCACTGTCTTCTCTTTTGGTCTTGGAACCACATCCCAGACATCATTCTTTACAATGGATTGGTACTATTCAACCATGGCATCCTTCCATTCTTTCTTCCTTGCAGCCTCTTCATAACTGGTAGGCTCAGCATCAATAATGTCACTCAACGATGCCACATAACTAGAGTAAGGTCATGATCCCTTGCTTTCTCTGAAGGATCCATCTGGAGCACCATACTTCTCTGCATCCTGAATAATTTCCCGAGCCAAAGCTGGTCTTCTCTTCTTGGTATTCATCTCTCAAGATGAATCTGCAGGTATCTCTGGTTCTTCCATATCATGATCTTCTAGTACAACATCATCACCTGCATTTGTACCTGTAACTCTGGAAGCTCCAGGCTCCTCATCATGAACCTCATCTGAATGATGTTTCGATCTACTGAAAGTTGTATCCTCATCGAAGGTCACATCTCTGCTAGTCTTAATCTGACGATGACCAAGGATGTAAACTCTGTATGCCTTCGATGTCTCACTGTATCCAACAAATATACCCTTCTTGCTTGAAGGGTCCAACTTCGATCTCTTGTCCTTGGGGACAAGCACATATACTAGACAGCCAAATATCCTCAAGTGGCTGACCTCTGGCTTTTCACCTGTAAACATCTCTTCTGGTGTCTTACTCCCAAGTACTCTGTGGGGACTTTTGTTCAGCACATATACAGCAGTCCTGGTTGCTTCTGCCCACAAATGCATCGGTAAGTCTTGATCATGAATCATGGCCTTCACTGCTTCCATGATTGTACGGTTCTTTCTTTCTGCCACACCATTTTGTTGAGGATTATAGGGAGTAGAGAGCTCCCTCTTAATCCCAGCTTCCTTACAGAATGTCGTGAATTCATCTGATGTGAATTCTCCTCCATTATCTGACCTCGATATTTTTATCTTCTTTTCAGACAGGTTTTCAACAAGTGCCTTGAACTCTTTGAACTTATTGAATACCTCACTTTTAGCCTTCAAAAAATAAGTCCACGTTTTACGTGATAAATCATCAATAAATGAAACATAGTATACATACCTGCTAAGTGAAGCAGCTGACATCGGTCCACACACGTTTGAATGTATAATGTCCAAGACTCCTTTGGCTTTGCTATCACTGCTTGGAAATGGTTTCTTCACGTGCTTGCCATGTGCACATCCCTTGCATATGCCTTCATGATCCACTTGGATTTCTGGCAAACCTGTCACCATCTTGCTCACGATCGATAGGGCTTTGTAATGTAGGTGAGCAAATCTTCTATGCCATAGTTCACTTGGAGTAACTGTATTGTGTACCAATGCTGAAACAGAGAGTCCCTTTAACTTGTATAATCCTCCTTCTTGGACACCAATCACTACAGCATCATATATAGATTTTCCTCTAGGCCACATGAGGACTTCACCATCAATGAAAGCCACTTTGAATCCTTTCTCGTCTAAAGCTAAGACAAAAAGGAGATTCTTCTTTAAACCAGGTACATACAACACATCCTTCATCTTCATAGTTTTACGGAGTCTAACTTGTAGGATGCTTCTCCTACTCCTTTAATGGGAAACTGATAGTCATCACCTAGCTTCACCTTGTGAGGTGAATCTTTCTAAACTAGATCTGAGAGAGATTCCCTATAACCAGTCATGTGCTTAGAAGCACCACTATCAATAAGCCATGTGTCACTTCCATGAGTGACTATACTTGTAAGAGATGAGATCAAAACATATTCTTCACTTGAGTCTTCTTCTTTGGCTTTCTCATGATCATGTTCATCATCTTTTGCGGCATGAGCATGATGTCTTTTATACTTTCATTTTCTGACCTGACCTTTGGAGTTCGGAAAGTTTATGGCAATGTGTCCCATCTTCTAACAAATGAAGCATCTGTAATTTGAGAAATCCTTCTTGAACTTGTGAGTCTTTTGTAATCCATGAGGTTTCTTATGTGAGTGAACTTCCTTCTTACTCTTTCCTTTTCTGGTATGTGTTGCTAGGGCTTGATTTTCTTCATCGCCTAGTTTCTCGTCTCTTGCTGCCAATCTAGCTTCTTCCTAAGTACAATCCTCCCATAGTCTGCTAAACCTTGTTCGCCTTCTTCTTGAGCATATACCCTGAATGAATGATTCCCAAGATCTGGGGAAACCATTCAATGCAGTCATCTCCAACTCGGGTTCTTCTATTGTGTCTCCAATGGCTTATAGTTGTTCTTTGATCTGAGACACCCTAGTAAAGTATGATTGGATAGATTTTGAACTTTGCATCTTCACATTCTTGAGTTGTGTCCTCAAGGTCATCTTTCGGTTGATGTTCTTGCCTTTGTACAATCGGGATAAGGCATCAAACATTTGCTTGGGAGTTCTCAATGATGAGACATGGGGGATCAAATGATCCTTGATAGAATCTGCAATGAGTCTCTTTGCCTTCACTGGGTTCTTTTTGTACTTTTCTTTGGCCTCATCTTCATCAGGTTCTGGAACTTCTTCTTTTACAAAATCTTCTAGATCATTCTCTTCTAGAATGAGCATCACTCTGTACTTCCATGCTCAAAAGTTATCAGCGGCTTCAAGCTTCTCATCAAGCTTGGTACTAGGTGACATCTTGTGCTTGAACAATACAATAAGAAAAATAAAACTTTTCAAAGAAAGGTTTTGTACTTACCAGAGAGTACTTATGCCAAGGTGGTCAGTTCCAGCTTCAATTTTGCAGCTGCCAAGACATCTTGAACTAGGGTTTATGAGGAAACCCTAATTTTTCAAAATGTTAATTTTGGAATTCTACTCCGAGGGAAAGGTGAGCCCTCCTTAGGCGAACTTCTTGGTATCCTTACTTTGACCAGCATCCTCCACAAAGTGGCTGAAATCACCTTCTAGGGTTTTGTGCAGTTGCAGCACCAGTTGCAGTTTTCAAAACTTCGTCAAACTGAGAATCTAAACCCAAGGAAAGATGCGCTAGGATTAGGAGAGTCTTCCTACGGTCTTAGTTTCCCCAGCAAGCTCTTCTAAACTGTCCAAATGGCTTCTTTCAGGCCCACTCTGATACCATGTTAAAATTTTGCTTAAGCAATTAAGTGTGTTCAATATTCTTTAACTTTAGACTATTAAAACAATAATTGCATGCATAAGGATCACTGAAAGAAAGACATCCATAGTGTACAAAAGATTTATACTGGGAAACCCTCGTGGGGGAGAAAATCCAGCAAAGCTTCTTCAATATAGATTCTTCAACAAGTACAATGTCTCGAGAGAGAGAGAGAGATATCACCAAACAGAAGATAAACCGGAATAGAGTAGTGCACCACTAGACCAAGATAGTCCTTCACCAGATAACCAAAACCCTTCACTAGACCACCCTTCCTCTGTAGTTGTGTCACCCTTCCTCTGTAGCTACATCACTCTCTCAGACTTGTGCACTGTTCTGTGTGAGAGAGCTTGTTGTGTGTGTGTTCTTCAAGTGAGGCACCTAGCCTCTTATAAATACAAGTTGTGCCCCCAGAAATTAGGTCAGGGTTGACTTGTCCACTTTATCTTTCTAATTTACAATTGACTTGTCAAGACACAATAGGGTCGACTTTTACAAAGCCACAATAGGGTTGACTTAACAAATATAATATAATATTATTCTTTAGGGTTGTCTTGGTCAAATACAAGATGAAAATAATAAGAATATCTTTTGAAGCTACTCAAACTTCAACACTCGGCCAAGTCTGTCATAGGATCAAGTCACTCCTTGGACCCCATCACACGGTCTGTAGATGATTAGATTTTGGAGTTTTGGGGCAGCATTGAAGAGCAGTGATCTAGATTCTATCCTAGCCAGGTACACCATATGTTAAATGATAAATATGCCCCTGTGTTTTCCTCTCATTAAATTGCAGATCTGAAATCAATCTTTAAAGTTTTGTCTTTCAGCCTTCTACTAGTTTCAACTTTGAAGTTTGAAGTATGAACTTTTCGTATTAAGAATTTAAGATGGGATTTGATTCTTGCAATGTTGCATATTTGAATTTTCAGATTGAAATCTTACCATGGCTGCCACACCAAGAGTCAAAGACCCTGCATGGATCCATGCTGATCTTGTGCATGAGGAGATTTATTGCAAATATTGCAAGAAATGCATAAAGGGAGGGGTGATTTGTAGGTTGAAAGAACACTTGACTGATATAAGAGGCCAAGTTGTCCCATGCATGGCCCCATTAGAAGAGATTAGACAGATTAGATTGGAATTGAAAAATCAGCTTGCAAAATTTGAAGAAGACAAGGCTAGGCAAAAGGAGATGGCTGTAACATGTTTTTCAGACTCTAAAACCTAGAGGCCATTTAGAGGCTAGAGCCTCATTGATTATGTATTTTGTTGCCGATATGTATTTATATTGCACTTTGAGCCATTTTGAAACTTTTTGATATATTCACCTTTACTTGGTATATGCATGAGCAGACTTTGCATATTTTGTCTCTAATGGTTTGGAACCTTTAATATATGTTTTTTTAATTAAATTTAAACATTTTATGTATTTTTTAGTAAACCAAGTCATTGAAATCAGGTCAGTCCGAGTCAGTCTGAGTCCAAGTCGACCCCAGACCGATTCCAAGGCCGAGTCTGACTTTTAAAACTGCTTCAGATTCACTACTTATTACCTTACCTCTCTAACAAAACTCACAGATAATTATTAATATTTTTCAACGAGTAAAAATCAGGTTTCTGAAATGTCAGTACCTCATATCATGATAATGAAAGAGGAAATTATAACTATAAATAACTTTTGTCAAGTAATTCACATGCATATGCTGGCATTTCCTGTTCTGTGTTTTGAGAATTCAGTAAAAGGGTATATAGATGGGAAAACTAAGAGCTCTAGTTCATCCTTTCTGTTGAAAAATTGTTTGACAGTAATATCTCAGAAAGACAAACGACGACATGTTTATGACAGCCTTTTTTCACCTCCAATTGACTGCAGTATGCCCCGATATAATACATTGAAGGCAAACAAATGGGTCTATAGCATCGTGGCAAAACATGGAAGGCAAATTGGGGAAAAGGCCATATTGGACCACAGTACAGCACATTATGAAAAATTTTAACTTAATATAAATTAACATGCATTTAAAATTTGATCTCAACCTATGTGAATAAATTAGTACAGCCACCAATCCCAATCCTATAATAATGTGTGACTTCATTTGTGCAGCTAACAACATGTAACAAACAAAAGAATGAAAAAGAAAGAAGAAAACTAGGAAGACTGAATGTTTGAACATGACATGAGTATGCATATATTATATATAAAAAACCATGTACCACTTTTACTTGTTTATCTAACCAACAGAATTTCACCCCTGTTTTTGGTTCTGCTGCATTCTACTTTTCTTTGAACATGGAAACTATGGTTCATAGAGAACAGATGAAATGGCATATCCCTAAAAATGTGTATGAGGAGGCACAATTGGTCTAGTAGTTTTTAGAGGCTAGCATTACTCACCACGACCCACTCCCTCAGCTCCAAAGGAATTGTAGCCTATTCATCACAGCCTCCTTAGTAATCCCAAAGAAAAGATTTGTGACAAATTCTCTACTTCTTTAGTTATGTACAAAAACCAAGAACACCAGATACATTTTATAAAGACATAATATAAATGATAATAAGCTCCAGGGAGAAGAATCCCATCACAACTGAAGAGTAAGAAGAAACTGTACATATATACAGTTGAATCTATAAGATCACAGACCAACAAAAAAATCACACATTGAGATGGAATTTCAAGCATACAGCTAAATGTTTCTAGAGCTGCTGTTGAATCAAGTTGATGAAGGTTCCAACCAAAGAATGTTTTCAGTCGATTGAGTCGCCGTTTCTGCAAGAAAAATAAACAACCAAACTCTTAAAGATATGATAGCAGCCCATGTGGAAACAAACCTATTCATAACAAAGGCAAGGCAGTTTACTTGTTAAATATTCTCATATAATTCCTTTAGTATCATCCACAAAGATTCGACAACGAGGGAGGTATTAGTTAAAACATACTTGTTTGCGTACAAGTTTGCAAGTGTTTGTTTTCATTCTTTCAATGGCAGCATCTAAGAGGATCTTGTGGCTTTCCTTATCGAACTCTGCTATTTCTTGGCTACTAGCTTCTGAAGGAGCCAAAGAGTCCACATCACAATAGTCAGACAAAATATCTGCACTTGGTCCACAACTTGTAACCTCTCTACCAGAGAAGGGAGCCAACTTACTGCCTGGGGAAAAAGCACTGAAAAATTCCTTGAATTCACGCACACCAATAGCTTGCTGCAATCCATGTGTATAATCTGCCTTAGGATCGTAAAATGCAGAAACTTCTTGCAGCAAACCAGCTTCAATCATAGAATCCACTCTATGCTCCACATATTTGTCCAGTACCTCCAATGAGGCATCCACCCACAAAAAGCAGCAATCATATCTGAAAGAATCTGCTCTACCCCACTTCTGCCCTGCCACAAGAAAATACAAAATGAACACCTCCATCACTAAACCTGCAGATCCACATTGTTTCTAATGGAAGTTGGAACACAATATAGCCATATGAACAACATGATGCTAAAATTCATTATATATAAACCATCATATGAAATGAACAAAGTTCATTTCTTGAATATGATATAAATAACTTGGTTCATAAACTGAATATCCAAAATAAATAGGATAACATAAAAGAATCAAAATGGATTAAAATAATATATTGAATATATAATATGAAAGATAATTTACCATGATGAGTGGTTTTGCTATCTATACTATATAGGCCTCAAGGTGACCTTTCAAGTAAAGCTATGTCTTTATGTGATGCACCTTTTAATAAATAATATCCTAAAGTTCTATATTTTAGGTATATATTTATGAATAATATTCATTTTTATATACACAACATTGCCTTCCCCTTTAGAAATGCTTTGTCCTCAAAGCATATTAATGGAAAAATTGTATCGCTTGTTCTAGCTTGTAATGCCTTCTCATGATTCTGTATTCTTTGAAGCTATGATGTTTGATGATACAAGATGATATGATCTTCTAAGCGTTGAACAGAATTGTCGAATTGAAAAAGGATATAACCACCCTAATTAGATTTTATGTGGGATTGTGCATTTATACAGTTCCTAGAAACACACTGTAGTATTCTGATTCCCAAGATGACTTCTACTTTAAGACCAAATTGTACTACAATTGATATTTTTTGGAATATAGTTTGAATATTGTATTTGCTTCGAACAATGCTGATACACTGATGGGTTAAAGTATCGGCTTTTCTAATTAGAATGTCGATAAGGCACACTTGTAACCTAAGTCACCTGACACGGAGACACGGGACATGGAGGACACGGAAATACGAGTATCCGACACGGGCACGACAACCCCCAGAAATAGGACACGGAGGACACGTTATATATAAAATTTATATATCAAAATTTAAATTATGAATTACACATGCAAAAATGAAATAATTAGGCCGTAAACAGTTACATGATGATGATACAAATTCAATCATACAAATAGAACTTAGTAACTACTAAGTTACTAAGTTACTAACATAAATGATGACATTGCCAACTCAACACTGTTGTCCAAACCCATATCATCAGGAAACACATCCCACATCTTTGTCTTTCCCTTCAACCACTCTTCTCTCTGCCCAGTGTCTGCAAATAAGACAGAGGTTGGTGTGCAAATACACCACTTAGTCACTTGACACGATGACAAAGAGAAGAGTTCAACATATGAGTTTATACTTGAGTGAAGGGTACATTTTTACTAGGGTCATGACAGAAGAGTTCAACAATCAATGCCACCAACATCAAGGTACATAAAGGGTATGGTGCCCTTGATTAAATGTGAGTTTCATACCCTCTTACATGATAGAATCCAGTGGAAACATTTCAATCCTGCCAATCTTGAAATCCTGAAAACCGTTAAGTCTGCTGAATTTTGAATGGGACCTAAAATTCTACTTTCTCCATATGAAGTCCAATGAGGTTGGAACCACTCTCAAACATCTTGAAACAATTAATGGTAATGTAGGATGAAAATGAAAGATAAAGGAGGATGAAAATTTAACATTACCATTAATTACTAGGGCAGGTGCTTTCAAAATCTGAATTTGGGGCCTAGAGCAAAACCTGCTAAACATAGAAATTTTTTGCATGTCGCCCGGAAAAGTGTCATGGGCCTAGAATTTTGCAAGGACTCATACTGTATGCTCAGAACTGCCTCAAACTGTAAAGAGACCCACTCAAACCGTGTCTCCTAAAAATTAGAAACACTGGCATCTCTCTCAAAATGCATGGAAACCAACCTCCTGGTCAGCTTAAGTGCTAAACTCTGGGAAAATCTCAGTATGCCAACCAAAATGCTGCAAGCCTGCACTTAACCCTCAAGATTTTCAAGGGTGAAAATCTAGGGTTTAACACTCAGTGCATGATATATAAGTTAATGTTAAAGAAGTAAAAGAACACAGGTAACTCTATTGCTTTATAAATAAAGAAACTCTAACACAAACATGTTACAAGCTAAGTCATTGATTTTGAAAATTTAACATTACCATTAATTACTAGGGCAGGTAAGACATCCAGAGTTTTTTGGACTTTTTCCAGGAAGATGTGGCCCAGATTGCTATTTTTAGCAGGTCAAGCTCCATAGCTCGCATGTCGATTCTAATTGTGGATTCGGATTCCTTGCGGAAAATTGAATTCAATGAGTATAATATCATGGACATCTGAGGACTTTCTATTTTTAGCAGTAGACACGTGATGGTGTGCGTCAAGTCATGGCGAGCATTTGTGGAAAGTGTTAGAAATTTAAGGGCAAACTAGAAACAGAAATATTCTTTTAAATTTTATTTACTACAGTAGTTTTAGATCAGCAATATATTCAAAAATTTCTAATGTAAGCCAATAACAGAAATAATACAATGGATCTAAACATTACTAAAGAAAACAGATCTGAACATTATATGAACATTAACTTAACACAAACAAAGAATAGATCTAAACATTACATTAACAAAAACAAGGAACAGATCTATACATTACCTTAGAAAAAACAAAGAACAGATTTACCTGATGTGCTTGTTGTTGTCCTCTCTTCTGTATGCTCAGAAAAAAGATATAATGGTCACGGATCAAAACCCTCAGGGATAGATCTCATCATGATCTTTGTGAATAGTTTTTCCAAAAAGAACTTTTAGGTAGATAATAGAAAACCAACCAGCATGCCACTCATCAAGTACAGGGTTGAATCAAAAACTCCATTGACCAGTCTAGAGGCTGAAAGAAAGCCACTAAGCAGCCCTAACAAATTTTGTTCAAGAAGAGGGACTGCTACAGCAATAGGCAGATTTTTGTAGCAGAATTAGGGCTTTCTCAACAAACCCTAAAAGTTGTAGCTAGGTACCATGCACAGGTGACAGCAGCAGCAGGAAGATATGAGTAGCAAACTGGAAAAGGCACAACGGCAACAACAGGTGGCACCAGCAGCAATAGAAGGAGAGAAGACAGTAGCAAAGAAGTTGGCGGCAGGCTGGAAAGGAGGAGAGGAGGAGGCCGCAGCCCTAAACCAACAAGAGGATTGTCCAAGAAGATAGTCGCACCTCTAAACCAGATCAAGGAGGAAGCCGCAGCCTTAAACCAGCAACCAAGGAAGGAGCCATAGCTTTTACTCAGCAAGAGGAGAGAGACAAGGGAGAGGGTTGCACCCTATACCAGTAAAAGAAACCAAGGAGAGGGCTGCAACCTATTCCATCAAGAACTGTCCAAGGAGTCCGCACACTACACAACAAGAGAAGACTGAAACAAGGAGGCCGCAGCAAAAATCAAACCAAGAGAATTGAAGGAAGAGGAATGAATAATTGAGTGAGAGAGTGAGGGGGCAGGTTTCATTTTATAGTTTAGGTAGGGGGGTTAGGGTTAATTAAATTAACCCCATCTTTAGGGTTAGATTAAACCCTAATAAAAATAAACAATTTAAATAATTAATATTTTAATTCATAAAATATTAATTTGAATAGTCAACAAGTCAAGGTGGCTATTAAAGACCCAAACCACATAAACAATAAGGAGGACGTGGCTCAACAAGGGGAAGTAATAGTAACAAGACAAAGTCAGGGGGGGGTTCTTCTTCAATGGCAAAATGTCCACATAAGTCTCATGATAACTTATAAGCTTTTATCATCCCGGCATAAGAGGAAGGTCAAAGATGTCATCATGTCTTTATTCTAAACTGCTCCTAGGTCTCATGGACCATCCCGGGAGAGAAGAAGATCAGCTTGTCTTGGTACTTAACCAAGAACTGCCTGGTCCCATACCAGGATACCCCAGAACGTGTCTGGGTACCTAGATCACCACTAGGGTCTTATCCACCAAGGTACACAACCAAGGATTAATCCAAGCAATGAGCAAGGATTCCCTGGACCACATCCAGGGGCCCTAGAATTGAGACGAACAAAGTTCGCTCACACAAGAATTATCCAAAATATCTGGAATATAGTAACCAAATCCATATGGACAAATATATATGTAATAAGAATGAATAAGAAGATATAGATGATGATTACAATTGAGAATGAGGGTCTGCTTATATACCCACGTAGGGGTGGCCTTTACCAATAGTCATGTCCTTTGAGACATGACCTTTCATTATTAATAATTATTATTTATTAACTATTATTATGTTATGAATATCTATTTATGTATATTTTATGTTCATAACATTGCCCTCCCCTTAAAAATGC
>SNQJ01S0112068.1:0-26851 GCA_010110895.2 Picea sitchensis
GTTAAGAAGTACGTGATAAGCTGTGAAAATTGCCAAAGAATGGGATAACCTATTAATTTTGATGAGGTGACACTACACTCAACTCTTGGTGGAGCCTTTTGAAAAATGGGATTTATATTTTGTAGGCTTGATCAACTCTCCATCCATGAACAAATTTCATATTCTAGTTTGCATTGACTATGTCACCGAATAGTTTGAAGCCAAAGCACTCTCAAATGCTACAAAATAAGAAATATCATATTTCCTATATATTTGTCTTCTTTGGTGTACTGAAATAAATTTTTGCATATCAGGGAACCCAATTTACTTCCAAACCCATCCAAGCCATAACAAAGAAGTATCAGATTCAACACAGGACCTATTCACCATATCGCCTACAAGATAATGGGAAAGTGGAAGTCACTGATAGAGTTATGTCACTACTACATATTGAAAAATTTGCGACGACCACTTGCGATGAAAGTACTCTTTCGTCTCAACATACAAGAGAAAAAGTTCTTTTTTTCTAAATCCACCTCGTATTCGTCGCTATCTCGACGCATGTAGTTTGACTAAATTATTATGGTCAATGTCCATCGCAAGAGCGACGACTGTAGTTTGTTCGTCGCAAGAGAGACAACTTACCTAACCTTAAAATTGACCATTAAAAATGACCTAAAATAAATAGGTAAAAAAAGAAAAACTTTTAGGTCACGTTCGTTTCAATTGCAACGATAGTGACCTAAAATTGGACTATAAATATTTGACGATTTAAATATGTTGCGACAATCTTGCTATAACAACGATGGTTCCGAAAGGGTATTTTTGTGTGGAAGAATGTCGCAGAATGTTGTTAGAGGTGGGGAAAAAAGTAAAGCGAGTGAAAAGGGTGATGGTAGATGTTATCGCCCTTGTAAAAAATGTTTCCTTAGACATCCCGTAAGAATTTTAATAGAAACAACTATGTTACAAGGTAAAAACTCTTTATGGCCAAGGGTAAACCACAATAGACATGTATGACTACAGAAATCAACTCAATTCCAACATATGCTATATAAACTAATGTGCAATATAAGAAAGAGGCCTACCTTGATCCAATGTTTGATGATGTTCCACTATTGAGCACTTTGACCCAAAGCTTTATACTTGCGAGAAGTTCTCAACAAACACGAAAAGCAAGTATATAGTGATGATACGAAAGGGGTTAACACATCAGATAACATAATCCATTAATAAACATTACAAACACGCCCATGGATAATAATCATATATTTGCAAGATAACAATAGGACAGGAAAGGGGTATTTTTATTAATAATTGATCAACATAAGTGTCAACATTATAGACTTGTGTGTTGGCACGGCTCGAAACCAAGAAACCAAGTTCCTTCCAACTAGGTCCCCACCACTTCATTCCTCCACCAAAGGCAAGCTCATGAGAAAGAGGCAAAGAGGTCCTCTCAATAATAATGGAAGATCTTGGGGGCTGAACACTGTGTTCAGACTTGAGGGACAAAGGGATGTAGACTCAATATGAAGTAGTTTCTCCAGAGTAACTTTTCTCTGAAAGTTGAATTCTTTCTCCTTTTTTTCCATAGTTTGAAATTGTGCTCTTATAGCCTTCAGAATACAACTAAAGGGCTGAGTCAGAACCTTTCCAGTATATGGAAGGCCAAGGATCAGAGATATTTTGTCGTGACATGGAAACGCGACCTCATTTTATAGTTTTTGGCACAAATCCTGATATATGCGATCTGTAATGGAGCAACAAGTGTATACACATCTTGCATAGCAGTTAGGGAGGGTATGTGGAAAAATGTATATTTTTAGCTCTGGATTCATCAAAAAAGGGATGAAAAGTCTGCATAGGGAAATGGAAAAAGGTCCTCTGCGCAAGATAGCAATGGTGAGACAAATCTTGCTATAATAAGCTACAAAACATTGTAGAAAATATGGTCACATTGATGGCGGATCGAATGAATATCGTCCCATGGTAATTAGCTATATATTCATTATCTTTTTTATTTTGTCAATTTTATATAATATATATATGTGTGTGTGTGTGTGTGTGTGTGTGTGTGTGTGTGTGTGTGTGTGTGTGTGTGTGTGTATTGTTTGAATATTTGTTATAATATACACTAATTTTGCATGATTGTTTGTAATTATAAAGTTAGAGTTACCCTCTAACTTTCCATAGAATATTGCACCAAGTATTAGTAGAAATGATGTTGTACAAGCTGAGGAACATCATCATGACCAAGAAAATGAGGATCTCATGGAAGAAGATGATGAGACAAATCAAGTTAATGATCCCATGGAAGAAGATGATGGGACAAATAGACAAATCAAGTTACTGATCCCATGGAAGAAGATGATGGACAAATCAAAATGATCCAAGATTTGTTTTCGTAGCCGGATGAGGATGGGGAAAATGATGGTATTTATGATGAACCCCTATTAGAAAAGACAAATAAACGACTTTATGAAGGATCAAGAGAAAATCTCTCTCTCCAAGCTACATTGCTGCTAGTGAACTTAAAGGTTATGAATAATTTGTCGAACATAGATACTAAGGTATGTACATGTTTCATCTCATATTATACATAAATGTTGATTTTTTTTCATTTGTTTTTAGTGTTAATTAATGTGTAAAATAAGGAAACGCAATTTTACAATTAATATTCTTACATTAATCCAAGGTTGTTTGTTATGTTGTAGATTGTTAGGTGAATTTTGCCACCATCGTCAAATATTTTACTCGCACATATCGAGGTTTGTGCATGTCATTAAGGAAAGACATTGTAATGGATTATCAAACTATATATGCATGTCCTAATGACCATATTGTATATTATGGACAACATGCTTTGAAAATCGAATGTCTACAATGTCTTATCAGTAGATATTGAACCGATCAAGTAACAAAAAAGGGTGACTCGAGTTGTCTCTTCGTCATATTCCCATAATTCCACGTTTGCAGCGATTGGTTAGGTGTGAAAGCATATAATAATTCTATGGATTACCATGCACGTAAAAAAGTGAGATGGTGTTCTTCAAATGTCTGTCGATGGTTCTGCATTTAGGGAAATTGAGGAAAATGGGTAGATTTCAAAGATGAACCCTGTAATGTTAGGATTTCATTGGCAGCTGACGACGTTAATCCATTCAGAGAGCTTAGGTCTATTTACTTAGTGTGGCCTATTTCCTTTGTTATCAACAATAACATTCCCTCCTTGGATGTCAATAAAGAGGGATCACACACCGCAGGTGTAGACCGATTGGCAAGTCCGTGTGTCGGCAGTGGAACTATGTAAGAAGGAGGTCTCAAGGTCGATTCTCAATTCCGCTTTACCCGGAGGGTGTGCTTGCGGGATGTGCATTTCCTCCCTAGGGTTATAAGGCAGCCGATGGGACTAATCCCCGTGTCACGCGAGTACGATACCGCCGTTGTTACCGATTCCCCTGGAGCAAAAAAATAAAATAAAGAGGGATCACATAATGTTGACAATGATTGTTCCAGGTATTTGTTTACATTAATTCTTTTGAATTTAACATTTTCATTAGTTTCAATTTTTGCATAATATCTTTTATATATTTATTTCACTTATATATATTACAAGATATTCCTTTAGCAATATGGTGTGTAATTTCAAACAATTAGGTAAGTACCAGGTTAAACATATGAACATTTGCTATATCGAGCCCCTTATCGACGAGCTACTAAAGTTATGGGTTGGCATCACAATGTATGACATATATAAACCAATCGGGGAGAAGAAATTTAAATTCCGTGGAATACTTTTATGGACAATCTACGATGCCCCTGACTAACACATTTTTGGTGGTATGTAGCATTCTAATATTTCTTTAATACTTAATAATATTTTAATTTATCATCAAAATGTTTAATTTTCAAATAGTCTCATCGTATAAATTGACATTAATCCATTTGTTGCAGGTCTTCAAACAAAGGGTACCTCTAATGTCCAGTTTGTGGCCCTAAGATGAAGTAACATCATTCAAAAAGTTTAGGAAAAGATGGTGTTTGATGAGTATAGGAACCTTCTTCCTAAGAACCATATATGGTATCATCTCACTGAAAAAAACATTTTCAATGGGAAAGAAGAGCTCACGAAACCATGAGAATGACACCTCACCTATGGAGGTTGGAATATAATAGAATCGTCAAGGTACCAATTTCATAATGTATCGTAGATCATGTAATGTTTTGAATGTTTATTTTAATCATTGAATTTATTTTACCGTATTTGATAATTATTTTGTGATTTCTCTTATGCTTCATGAAGGCCGCCACTCATGAAGGTATTAATAATGGCTTCCATGAGGAATGAAATTCTATCCCAGTCAATTCATGAGGTTTCCCTACCATGAGGAGCTAAAATAGTTCATTTTGTTTGATACAATGCATATCGGAAGAATGTGACTGAACTGCTATGGTGAATCATAGATGGTAGGAGGGACAAAGAAAAATTGTCAAAATTTGCAATCGACATCCAAGAAGCCAATCATGCAACGTGAAGTGCGATCTGATATTCAAATAGATCACATGGAGTACTAGACCTAAATAACCTTCCATTGTTATTAATAGAGAAACAAATAAATGATGTAAAAGTGGTCATTCAAAGAATTAAATTTCCAATGAAGTTTGGTTTCTCTCAAATATAAAAAATATCTTAACTAAGAAAGGCGAATTTGTGGGGTAAAACACATGATTGGAATACCTTCATTAAGGTAATAATTTTGGTATACATATTTATATATATTGGCCTTATAGGATCTTTTATTTTTAATTTTTGCTTGTCTACTTTGGTCGTAAAACAAATAACGATTCATTTTGTTGTTAAGGTATGTTCTACCGCTATCTCTCCCAAACAAATTTGAAAAAAACGCCAAACAAGTTATATATATGATCTTGGAAAATACATGAGGTAAGCATAGTTGTGGATTTATATGCAAAATGTTCTTTCAAATTATTGTTGTAAATTTAATGACACATGTTTTACTTTGGTAATGTAATGTAATATAATATATTATAAGTTATGTTGAAACATGCTATTTTCTCAGGTCACCATCTCATGTAGATGGTTGTCATTGAAAGAAATCCATGAAGATGATATAAAGTGCTCGAAGAGAGAAATTCCTCGTCTAATGTGAAATGAAAAAGTATATACCACCTACATTTTTTCAATGCACAAGAACACTACCTCTACACACACTAAGTTGAGGATATTGAAATTTGTGGACCTCTTTACACAAGGTCAATGGGGTTGTGAGGCACTTGAAATCATTGAAGGCTTGGTTAGACAAAGAGCACATCCAGAGGGTCTCTGAGTGGTGGAGGGATATATGGCATATCAATCCATGGTATATTAGTCACATCTTCCTCCTAAATTAGCAAAAGACTAACCATGCATGCAAAGTGATCGTGATTTTGGGATGTGAACTCCATCAAAAAATTTGAATATCGGGAGCATCCTCGTCAGAAAGGTAGAATGAAAAAAAATGAGAGGTAATATATTAATAATTGTGAAAAATTTATATTAATAATACATATAAAGTTTCATTTTTGTGTATATGATCATAATTCATTAATATACAATATAATTTATTCTATAAATTATAAATATTTATAATGAACTACATATTGTACCTTATAACCATATTTAATATTGGTGAATTCATGTTTTTTTATTCAATTTAGGAGGGATGCAATCACTTTATACATTGCAAAAATCTTGACCGGAGGAATGCACAAAGACAAACAACATAATGGAGGGAGGTTATCATGGAAACGACTGTCCGAATTGGTTAGAGAAGCTCATCAGAACGGAGATGCCAGTGTTATGCAAAGGGAAATTGATCTAGCATATGATTTGAAAGATGGACATGTAAGCAATTTCACCCATTTTATTCGGTTATTTTATATTATACCAATGTGACTACATGTGTAATCGTATTTTCAGATACTTTCAAGTTATATAAATATATGTTAATTCTATTAATTGGACAATGCATCTTTTACATATCCTGACATATTTACTGGAAACACCACAAGGCTATGTGGTGCAAATGGTCGAATTTTGCATCAAACAATTGGATGAAACCACTAAAAATTATAATAGCTGGGATAATCAAGTAGCGATCCAGGTCACTAATCTTCCCTCTAGGAGTGATAGACATCCATGAGAATATGAAAATAGATACTATATGGGTATTTAAACGATATACTCTTGAGTGTGACTTAATTCCTTCAAATTATTTATGTTCATGTCAAATGGTATAGGTTAATGTAATGCATGAACGGGATGAGGAAATAACTGTTATTCATCATGACAACAAATTTCCAATGATTAAAACAACGATGTTTGAAGGAGGACATGATCACTATGTTTTTCCAAGCCAATGTGAATGTAGTGTCTTTACTCAAATGTTCCAGTGAAAGGGATTGGTCATTTGTTGTTAGATATGATCCAAGAGGAAGGCCAATTAACTATACTCATTTACAAGAAGAGATGATATTGAAGATCAAGAAGATGATTCAACAAAATATCAGACATTGTGCCGAAAAGAGCATGGAGGGTCAAATGATGAAGAAGACTTAAGAATATCATGATCTAGGTGTAGGAGACAATATTGCAATTCCTGATGGTGATTTCGATGAAAATATGCTCTAAAAATGACATTGATGACATGATGATATCATAAATCCTTTCAACATTGTTTCAGAACCAAATGATGATACATATGAAGATGAAGAAGATCACATAGAGAATATGATGATTTACACATATGTTGAGGTTGGATTAGGTACGCGACTATATAATATTTTATTTTTTATGAATCATTCTCTTAAAATAATTTACTTTAATGTCATCGGTTAATTACATGTTTTAAGTTTTATGCGACGCTTTTATATCCCAGGTTACATGTTGTTTAATTATTATTTGAAACTTGAAAAATAGTTGTCAAAATAGTAAAGTACGCTATAGACTAAAAATATCATTTAGAAACACATAATTTCATGCACCTTCATTAATTTTGGTTTTGTAGTTTTATGCATGAATCTTAATAGGATGTTGCTTTCACCATTTTATATTTTATAGATTGGGTTTTGGGGATCAATTGAAAGTGATGTTAGGGGGAGGGAGGGGCTACTACAGATTTCCACCTTCACGTGGTTGGCCTTGTTCATCAGAGGATAAATTATTCTTGAAACCAAGAGAAGCCCTTTAATTTTTATACCATCATGATCGATAAGATTTCATCAATATTGTTACCCATTTGAATCTTCTTAGAATTGAGGATTGTTACATAGTCAAGTAGAAAAAGACAAAATAATTATGCGTATGGATATTAATTTATTATCTCAGTGTTTTATTCCATTAGTATGTTTTTTACAAAAATAAAGAGGAACAAGGAATGATGAACGAGGGAACTAAAATTACACAAGGACTAGACACACCGCAAATGTGGACCTGTAAATGGTGCCAACATTGAAATTTTTCAAACAGTTTATGTAAGCACTGAATTTGTCATGGATAGATTATTGACATTCCTTAAAGATATGGGATGGCTTATGGACTCCAAATTTGAGAAACAACCCTACTTTCTCCATCATCAATTCATCATGTAAACCATAAACCCTAATTTTCTTCAGAGTACCCACCTGGGTTGGATGTTTTAGGATTTCTTGGTATTTCTCTTCATTTTCTTTGTTCTTTATTAATGTATATACATCACCGTATATGCAATCATCATTGCGATGAAATATCCCTCTATTTTGTTTCCTTAATCAACACCATCAAGATACTAGAGGGCAACAAAGGATATTTAATGGGGCCAACGCTGGAAATGTTTTCAAACTCAGATCTCAGATGCAGTTTGAAATTTGACCTCGATAGACTATTTTCATGCCTTAAAAATATGGCAGGGTGTATGGTCCAAATTTGACCGAATAATAATCTAATTCTTCCATCATCAATTCATCAAGGAAACCATAAACCCTATTTTCATATGTTCTAGTAGATATGTTAATGATCTCCAAGTTTCATATTTGTATTTGATCAAGGTCCAAATTAGTTTGCAAAGTATAAAAATTCATCAAGTTGATAAACCAAACATTAAATGAATCCAAGCATTATTTTATATCATCACAAGAGAGAAAAAATGTAAATAATCTTCTGACGTGGATTTTCATAATTACTCCGAAAGTCTGGCCGACAAGATAGCCAATTTGTCGCAATAGTCAGGTCTAATTTGAATGCTGTTACATGGTTTTCAAGGAGTGTAGAGGATTATATTATGGTGAAATGTAGTGTATTCTATATGAACAACCTCTATGACAAACCTCAAATGGATAGTACCATATGTGGTTCATAAGACAAATATTCTTGGTATGTTTCCCTTTGTGGATATGGTGGCTCAAGCCCCCAGTACACATGATGCCAAACAATGAAATGTAACAATTCTTACTTATTGAATGATAGTTTTATGTCACCCATGGTTAAGGAAAGAACTTAAGGTTCTTAGGGTCCCATTTCAACCTCTTTAGAATTGAGATTTGCCATAGCTCACAGAAAAAATACAAAAAGACTTATGTAGCGGATAATAATTTGGTCTCTTTGTGTGGACATTTTATGCCATTAGTATGTAATTTTGTACAAAAATAATGGATATTGGGGACTACACCATGGTCAAGGAATAAAGGAATGAGGAATGATGAACGAGAACAAAATTGCACGAGGGACTAGACAATCGGCCAACATTGGCCCCGTGAATGGGGCCAACGTTGAATTTTTTCAAACAACTTATGTATGCACCAAAATTTGTCATGGATAGACTATTGGCATGCCTTAACGATGGGAGGGTTTCTGGACTCAAATTTGAGTGGAACACAATCTAATTTCTCTTCCATCATCAATTCATCAAGTGGTTCCATAAACTTGTATTTTCATATGTTCTGTAGTAGATATGTTAATGATTCTGCTCTTCACATTTGTATTTGACTAAAGGTCTAGCTAGCTTTGAAAAGTATCAAATTGAGATTTCAAGTTGATAAACCAAATATGAAAATGAATCCAAGCATTATTTGATATCATCATAAGAGAGATCTATCGCATTGTTCCTATGAGATTTATTCTATGCTATACTATCAACGCAAAAAGTTCGGTCGATAGTATAGCTAATTCGTTGCAAGAATATTGTGTCTAATTTGAATGGTGTTACATGGTTTCAAGGAGTGTAGGGCTTACATTATGGTGCAATGTAATGTAGTCTATAAGAACAATCTCTATGCCAAAACCCAAAATGGATAGTACTACATCTTGTTCATAAGACAAATATTATTGGTATGTTTCCCTTTGTGGATATGGTGGCTCAAGCCCTCAAGACACATGATGCCAAACAATGAAAATGTAACAATTTTACTCATTGAATGATAGTGCTTTGTCACCCATGGTTAAGGAAATAAATTAAGGTTCTTAGGTCCCATTTGAATCTTCTTAACGCTAGCGCATTAAGGATTTTGTTGTTAGTGGCCAGCCAATTATAAGGGCTAGCGGTTGTATTTCCTAGGATTACATTACTTTTATATTAGGTGCAGTGAGAAATCGTTTGGGATCAATGAAAACATAGTTTATAGGTTTGGATTGATATGGTTTATATGGGTTAGAGTCACAAAGGTTAATTAATGGGTTATTGGTTTTAGAATTTCCAGTTTGGAGGTAATATCAATAATAGTGATCAAGGGTTATAATCATTACAAAATTAAAGGTTAGAATGATTATATTGACTACAATCTTTTTTGTTAGGGATCAGGGTTCATGAGTTATCATAGATTATAGTTTTAGGAAGAGAGGTCACATTTATTTCAATTTATGTATTATAAGGTTATACTAATTAATGTAATATGGGTGAGGGTTTGTAGGGTTTGAGAATAGGGTTTATCCATTATAAAGGTTATAAGAGTTCAAGGTTAGTGGTTATATGGGTTAGGGGTTTTGCTAGTTGCTTATTAGACTTGTAGTCAGACTGCTGCCATTTGGGTCATACTGGCCTAGGAATCAGCTCTATAGGTTAGTGATTAGGCAATAGAGGTACAGGACTAGTACCAATAATGGATAGATGTTATAGCTAATGTACACGCTCAAGGCTATAAGGGCTAAATATTAGGGTTAAATTTTCAAAAGTTTAGGGGTTTGGGATTCTAAAAACTATAGTGGTCAGTCGGTCACATGTACTTGGGGAAACAAGCTATAGTGATTATAAGGGTTAGTGACCATAGAGTTTTAGGGGTTTGTGTTTATAGGGGCTAGAGGGTTACTGGGGTAATAATGGTTGTAGGTAATAGGATTACAAATTATAGTTACATGGGTAACATATTATAAGTGATATGAGTTATAAATTAGGGATGAAAAGGACTGTATGCCATTGTGGAGCATGATTATCTTCCCGATTGAGAGGTCCTTTCTTTCAAATATGTTTATACCCCCCATGAAGACTTTACACCCAGAAGCATGTACACTCTCCACGTTGGGGGAGTGTGTGAGGGGGCACCTCCCTTTATAGGGTCCCCACAAGCCCCCAAAGGAAAATTGCCTTGTAAATGCATATTGTAATTTCATTGTAACTGACCGCTCATTATAAGGTCCTAGGATCCAACGATGGGAAATTATGTTAGGTTTTTTCCCTAGAAGGAAACCCCTCATATGAGGTAAAATGTGCACAAGTGGCCATGTATTATGCATGAAGCATTGTATTCCGATAGAGGAGACTACTAGAGAAAGAAGAGGAAGTTACAATAGATTTTGTTGTAGGTTGCATCCCTTCATCTGCTAGGATAATAATAAAGGAAGGGACCCATTGACTGGTGGATCGAGGCCCAATAATCAAGTGAACCAATGAAATCTTGTCTCCCATTGCATTGTGCATCTCTCCTCAGGTTTTGTTTCCGTGATTTGTTTTATTTTATTGTTCATGGGTCCCATTTTCTAACAGAGGGTTATAAAGGTTATGAGTTAGGGTTCCATACAATAGTGTATATAGTTATTGGTAATCCCATAATTGTTATGGAACATAAGGGTTAGGGATTATTTTTATAGAGGCTAAGGATGAAACATGTGACACAAATTATAAATGGTTATGGATCATATCAATACATGTGCTAGGGATAAGGGGTTATAAAATTTTGAGGTTAGATATTACATATTAGCGCTATATAACTTTAGGGATCAAGACTTATTGGGGATAAGGGTTAGGGCAATTCTGCCTGATAGAGAACCTAGACAATCAAACTGGTCATGATATAATGTCTGTCATAACATTATGGACTGGGCCATAGAACTAGGTGAAAGATACTAGAAGGGTTAGTGGTCTCTCCATCCCCATGGATAATACATGAGGATGAATAACATTGTCAGTCGGAAGTTAGGGCCTTTAGCTGACTGCTGGCCTGGGTGGGATGGAAGCTAGGGATTTAACACCATGCAACCCCATAGGAGCATCCTCAGTGGAATCTGATCTCAAGTGCAATGTAGGATTGGTTTATAGAACTAGGTGAGAGCTTGAGGGGGCTATTGGTTACAGGCTATAGGGTAAAATAAGTCCAGGGCATGACAAGCTGGAACAAGTATACAGGGAATATATGGGTTCACAAGCCAAAGTTTAAAAATTAGGGCTTGGTGGTATGGGTTATTGTTTGTAGAACTTATAGTGGTTATAGATTATACAAGATATGAGAAAGGGATTATAGTCATTATAGGTTTTAGGGATAATGATTTTTATGGGTTTGGGTCCCATAGAGTTTAGGTTATAGAGGGTATATAATGGTTAGAGTAATATGTTTAGAAATTAGAGCTATAGGGGTTAGATTTGAGTTTATAATGCCATGGTTTGGACATTAGAAACTAAACGTGTTTTAGGTTATAAAGGTTATGGGTTTATGGGTTTATGGATCCATGGATAAGTCTATATATTTATTATTTGACGAAGCTAATATTTGTTAAGGCATATAAAGGTTAGGGATCAAGGTCATTGTGGTATGTGGGTCTGACCCACATAAGGGCTAGTGGTCATGCATTCCTGCTAGCTTAGGTTAGAGGGACATAGGGCTGGGCAGTTATATATAATAGGTTCCAAATTAAAATTATATGCGCTAGAGATTAGGGTTATAAGGGCTATGCTTGGACATTATGGACAATAGCAGTGAGGGTTTATAGGGGTTTGAGAATAGGGTTTATCCATTATAAATGCTACAAGAGTTAAAGGTTAATGAATATATGAGTAAGGTCATGGTAGTTAAGCCCATTAAGAGTCATGCTCTATGTAAATGTTACATCATTTAGAATTGTACTTTTATATGGAATAGGCTAGGTATTACAGGAATCATGGGTTAGGTGTTAGGGATGATAAGGGTTATGATGTTATGGAGTAAAGTGGTTATATGGTTTGAGCATTATAAGGATTAATGTTTGCAGATATAGGCATTAGGTGCTTAGGGTTAATGTTACCCTTTAGCCATTTGGGGTTTATAAGGCAGAAACCACAGAGGTTAGTGATTAGGGTTAACATAGGTGATAGACTAGTACTAATAATGGATAGATGTAATAGTTAATGTACATTTTTTGGGTTATAAGGGTTAAATATTAGTGTTAAATTTTCAAGGGTTTAGGGTTTGGGATTCTAAAAATTGTAGTGGTTATGAGTCAAACGCATTTGGGGAAATACAGTGATTATAAGGGCTAATGGCCATAGGTTCTTAGGGGTTATATGGTTACTCGGTGATAATAGTGGTTGTACTTAATAATATTAAAAATTATATTAGCTGTGGGTTACACATTATAAGGGATATGGCCAAACATTAGATGAAAAAGGGTTATGGGTTATAGAGGTTATGGGTTTAGGTTTCCATACATTAGTGTATATAGTTATTAGCTGATAATCCTTATAATTGTTATGGAATGTAAGGGTTAGGATTATTTTATAGATGTTAAGGATGAAACATGTGACAATAAACTTATAGTCGGCTATGGATCATATCAATTACATGTGATAGGGATAAGGGGTTATAAGAGTTCGAGGTTAGAGATTACAAGGGTTAGCAGCTATATAATTTAGGGATTAAGGATTATTAGGGACAAGGGTTAGGGTACTCTCTTGCTTGATAGCGAATGAAAATTAATTTGGTTATGATATAATGTTCAATGGTTATAAAGATTATGCGATTGGGCTATAGGGAATTACTGTAAAAGATATTAGAGGGGTTAGTGTTTTTCCATTCCCCTATGGATAATATGAGGATGAATATTGGTGCTAGAATTTAGGGGTTTTAGTTGACTAAGGATTTGGGTGATGGAAGTTAGGGTTTTAATGTCCATGCACCCATAGATATCTCAGAATTGACAATTCATGTAGAGAAATTCCTTTCTAGACCTACTCTGGGTGGGCCTAGATGTTATTGATTTGGTGCTTTAGCACCATTAACACCTCCTACTGGCCACCTTAATACTGGGTGGAATTGTTCCTTTGGCTAGTACTCATGTGTTTCTCAAGAACATGACTCCATGCTTCAAACCATGTTGCATCTTGATGGAGGTCCCAAGGTGCTAAGTATGTAATGGTGGGGTCACTTATTAAGATGATGGGGAGGTAGGGTTTAAGGGAATATTAACCCAATTATCCACCACCATGTGTCAGTTCGAGAATATTAACCCAATTATATTTCAATGTTCATGCAGAGTGCAACCTTGATACAAGGATTCCCCATATCTTATGATTGACTAACCCATGTCCAAGGATGTGTTCACATGGAACCTTTCCCCTCTTCAGTCTTCAAAGTTCTCATCTGAATATTTTCTACTACCACCAAGATATGCATCAAGGGAACTTGTTGATATCATG
Source organism: Picea sitchensis (assembly GCA_010110895.2). Classification (NCBI taxonomy): domain Eukaryota; kingdom Viridiplantae; phylum Streptophyta; class Pinopsida; order Pinales; family Pinaceae; genus Picea; species Picea sitchensis. Next base: position 13,896 of record SNQJ01S0112068.1, read on the forward strand.
AACAAAAACTATATATTATATAATATATCTATATAACATATACCATATTATATTACAGACATATAATATAAAAAAATATTTATAAAATGAAATATTTGATATATTGTAAAACATATATGTGTTATATGTATAAATATATATATAACATATATATGTTACAAATATATAACATACATATGTGTAACACATATATATGTTATATATATGGTACAAGCACAGACCCGACCCCATTCCCATTCATAGAACTCGACCCCATTTGCATTCACCATTCAAATAGAACCTCCTCACCCTTTACTTGCATTCCCTCCATTCTGAAAAAACTTAACTCTAACCTCATCTACAAAGAACTTGACCTCCCCATTCAAGATTCACCCGACCCCATTCGGTCAATTCTAATGGTCATTCACCCAACCCTTACATCCATTGCCAATAAAAACCGTTGACCTTGCATCCCCTACCAAACGATCTACAAAGGAAGAGAGAGACCCCACCTAGTTGCCAAATGACAAAGAGATAGATATTGTGGCATACCACAGAGACATAAAGGTGTAACAAGAGAGGTGGTGACCCCACCAAGGAGCCACATAGACAAAGAGAGACAAAGAAGTGAACTAGACCAACAATGACTCCATTCTGGTAAATTTTCCTCACTCTATCCTTTTCAAATTCTCATTCGAAAAATTCTAGGGCACACATGCATCATCGTTTGAATGATATATTCTATATATTCGATCTAGGGCACCATGTTTGAATTAGATATTTTACAGATTTGAGTTAGGGCATATTCGAATTTGAAGTTTTGTTCCTAGGGTTTTCCTGGTCACAATGTTATCAGAGGGATATTGCAAATATGATCATAAAATATGTTGTAGTGTTGTTAGAGGTTGAGTTTGCAGGTTGTTAGAATATGATAGACCTTACTAGGATGTTTCTTATAAGCAAGTTTTAGAGGAGGGTCCCTAGTTTTGGGGAAGAGTGGCACCTTTTATATCTCCTTGATTTCCAAATTTTGATACTAACTCTATTTCAATTACTAGACGATCCATCACCATTGTATAACAGGCCCAAATCTATGAGTATTGTTGCTAATAAACAAGAGTAATTTTTCTGCTATGTTTCCCTTATTCAATGATTGTGAGTTTGGTTCCCATTATGTCTGTTGTCATTTATATTTTCTGTGATGAAAGAGAACAATGAGGGCACATGAAATCTATGCCAACCATCTAAAACACTTCAAGAATCCATATAAAATACCATAACTGCAAATTGGGCAGTCAAACAATGTGAAATATCCTACAGTCCAAGTGTTTGTCAAAATTCCACACTCAGGAATTCATATAAAATTGCTACAGCAATGAGTAAATTCATAACAACCTCTATAAACATTTCAGTGGAAAATTGTTTGACGAAAGGCCAACACAGTAAAACCAAGAAAAAGACCAAAAATAATTGAGTGGGAATTTTACAGTTTTAAATGCACACAAATCTCTTCATTAATGCATTGCTCATTTAGGAAATAAGGATCGGTATCCAGATTGGCCATTCCTCATAGATTTATTCTCATCTAGTATAATATTTGAACACCCCTACACTCATAATTGAATTTTTCTGACATGGACTATTAATTTACCAGAATCCTAATAGTCTCATATTTTTAACAAGCTAGGTGACAACAACAACAAGGCAGAGAGATTGCTACATGAAACTAGATGTGAAGGATTTCTACATGGTAGTTGTGTTGGGTTGAGATAGTTCAGGTGCTGGTTGGAGGATTTTTTCCATTTCATTATTTGGATAATGACATGGCAATTTCTGATCCTGCCACATGTCTTTTTCATTTTCCCTTTAATATCCAAACCAACTCCCTTCTTTGTCTCCCTTGTATATGTGGCATATTTTAATTGGTCCCAAATTTGTTGATGTGGAGGTTCCCTACATCGTGGATATTTGATGGTATACATAGACATCTATATCCCTTTGTCTATATTCTATGAAAAAGAGTCGTGAGTCACTTAGGGAATCAGAATATTGTAATGCTATGAGGTTTAATTTCCAAAACCCTTACAAACTTGAAATATTTATAGAACTCAATGAAACCCATATTTATACAACTCAATGAAACATATACACTCTTCCTTTAAAGCATTGATTTTCCTCTTATGTTGTAATAGAGACTCCATGATAAAAATAGACCCTGCATTATGATTATATTCCTGAACATGGATTCTACTAATAGATGAGAAGATAGAGGCCTAGTTCTCAGAAATTAGGTTCTCCTGTTTATGAAGAAATTGATAGATTTATATTATTTTACAATAGGGGTAGTGTCCAGGTTGGCTATGGCTCTCCATGCTACCTATAAACTAGAGATATTACAACCAATTTGGGTGAATAAAACAAAATTACCCTTCAATAGACCCCTCCAAGAACTCCTCAAATGACCAATGAAGAATATCCCCAAATTGCCTATGCCATTCTGACCAATGCCTTGAGAGTTGTAATATTGCATCGAGAGTTGTGAACGAACTCAGGAGTTGTGAAGATACCTTGGGAGATGTGAAAATTGAAAATGTCATAATGAATTCCATGCAATGTCCACTTAGCCACAATGTCCATTCACCATTAATCCAACCAATGTGTAATTGTGGCCTTTGAATAATGGCTTGTCCCATTTGTCCTTTTTGGATGGAGTGAGTCAAGGTAATTAAACAATTTGTCATTTTTTGGATGGAGTGAGTCAAGGTAATGGAAAAAAACAATAATGGACAACAACAACAACATCACTTATCCCATTTTAAATAACTTGCACCCATGCCTTAGCCTTTACAATTTTGTAGCCATCTATGGGTTACGAATCAATAACAACTTTCGTATTTGTTACTTAACAATGTACTTTACTCTCAATTTCTCGCTTCCTTTTGACATGTATAGGCCACCTTTACCTTTATATGGTTTCTTCTCCTTGGGTCAAGGAATCATATCGTCCACCTTAGCCACCTCGATTCCCTCTTCCCTAGTCATGACCTCCATTTGTATTGTCAGTATCTGAGATGGAGGTCCTAAGGTGCTAAGTATCAAATGGTGGGGTCATTTTTTAAGATAATGGGTAGGTAGGGCTTAAGGTAATATGTTTCACCTTATTTTTATACTAAATGCAAAAAAAAATCATCATAACATCTTCATGAATGATGCCCATGCATCCAAATGCAAGCAGTGAGCCAATGAAACCACCATGTCCCGGTTAAGGAATATTAACCCAATTCTCTTTCGATGTTCATGCAGAGTGAACCCTTGATACAATGATTCCCCATCTCTTAGGATTGACAAACCCATGTTCAAGTGATGTTCACATGGAATGTTTCCCCACTTCACTCTTCAAAGTTCTCATTTGAATATTTTCTACTACCACCAAGATATGCATCAAGGGAACTTGTTGATATCATGAACAAAAACTATATCTTATATAATATATTCATATAACATATAACATATATATGTTATATGTATGTTACATATATATGTTATATATGTAACATATATATAACATATATATGTTACAAATATATAACATACATATGTAACATATATATGTTATATATATGGTACAAGCACAGACTCGACCCCATTCCCATTCATAGAACCCGATCCCATTCACATTCACCATTCAAATAGAACTCGACCTCATTTTCATTCTCCATTCGAATAGAACCCAAGCCCTAACCCCATTCATAAATAACTCAACCCCATTCGCATTCACATGACCCCATTCGGCCTACCCCATGGTCATTCACTCGACCCTTACATCCTCTGCCAAACAAAACCCTCGACCCTGCATCCCCTTCCAAACGATCCACAAAGGCAGATAGAGACCACACCTAGCTGCCAAATGACAAAGAGATAGATATTGTGGCCTACCACAGAGACATAGAGGTGTAACAAGAGATGTGGTGACCCCACCAAGGAGCCACAGAGACAAAGAGCGACAAAAAAGTGAACTATACCAACAATGACTTCCATTCCAGTAAATTTTCCTCACTCTGTCCTTTTCAAAATTTTCATTATGAAAAGTCTAGGGCACACATGCATCATCATTTGAATGATATATTCTATATATTCGATCTATGGCACCATGTTTGAATTATATATTCTGCAGATTTGAGTTAGGGCATATTCGAATTTGAACTTTTGTTCCTAGGGTTTTCCTGGTCACAATGTTATTAGAGGGATATTGCAAATATGGTCATAAAATATGTTGTATTATTGTTAGAGGCTGAGTTTGCAAGTTGTACTAGTGTTGTTCAAATATGATAGACCTTACTAGGATGCTACTTATAAGCAATTTTTAGAGGAGGGTCCCTGGTTTTGGGGAAGAGTGGGGCTTTTTATATCTCCTTGATTTCCAAATTTTGATCCTAACTCTATGTCAATTACTAGATGATCCATCACCATTGTATAACAGGCCCAAATCTATGAGTATTGTTGCTAATAAACAAGTGTAATTTTTCTGATATGTTTCCCTTATTCAATGATTGTGAGTTTGGTTCCCATTATGTCTGTTGTCATTTATATTTTCTGTGATGAAAGAGAATAGTGAGGGCACATAAAATCTATGCCAACCATCTAAACCACTTCAAGAATGCATCTAAAATACCATAATTGCAAATTGGGCAGTCAAACAGTGTGAAATATCCTACAGTACAAGTGTTTTTCAAAAGTCCACACTCAGGAATTCATATAAAATTGCTACAACAATGAGTAAATTCATAACAACCTCTATAAACATTTCAGTGGCAAATTGTTTGACGAAAGGCCAACATTGTAAAACCAAGAAAATACCAAAAATAATTGAGTGGGAATTTTACAGTTTTAAATGCAGACAAAGCTCTTCATTAATACATTGCTCATTTAGGAAATAAGGATTGATGTCCAGATTAGCCATTCCCCGTAGCTTTATTCTCATCTAGTATAATCTTGGAACACCCCTACACTCATAATTGAATTTTTCTGACATGGACTATTCTTTTACCAGAATCCTAATAGTCTCATATTTTTAACAAGCTAGGTGACAACAACAACAAGGCAGAGAGATTGCTACATGAACCTAGATGTGAAGGATTTCTACATAGTAGTTGTGTTGGGTTGAGATAGTTTAGGTGTTGGTTGGAGGATTTTTTCCATTTCATTATTTGGATAATGACATGGCAATTTCTGAGCCTTCCACATGTATTTTTGATTTTCCCTTTATTATCCAAACCAAATCCCTTCTTTGTCTCCCTTGTATATGTGGCATATTTTAATTTGTCCCAAAGTTGTTGATGTGGATGTTCCCTACATCGTGGATATTTGATGGTATACATAGACATTTATATCCCTTTGTCTATATTCTATGCAAAAGAGTCGTGAGTCACTTAGGGAATCAGAATATTGTAATTCTATGAGGTTTAATTTCCAAAACCCTTACAAACTTCAATATTTATAGAACTCAATGAAACCCATATTTATAGAACTCAATGAAACATATGCACTCTTCCTTTAAAGCATTGATTTTCCTCTTATGTTGTAATAGAGACTCCATGATAAAAATAGACCCTGCATTATGATTATATTCCTGAACATGGATTCTACTAATAGATGAGAAGATAGACGCCTAGTTCTCAGCAATTAGGTCCTCCTGTTTACGAAGAAATTGATAGATTTATATTATTTTACAATAGGGGTAGTGTCTAGGTTGGCTATGGCTCTCCATGCTACCTATAAACTAGAGATATTACAACCAATTTGGGTGAATAAAAGAAAATTACCCTTCAATAGACCCCTCCAAGAACTCCTCAAATGACCAATGAAGAATATCCCCAAACTACCTATGTCATTATGACCAATGCCTTGAGAGTTGTAAGATTGCATCGAGAGTTGTGAACGAACACAAAAGTTGTGAATATACCTTGGGAGATGTGAAAATTACAAATGTCATAATGAATCCCATGCAATGTCCACTTAGCCACAACGTCCATTCACCATTAATCCGACCAATATGTAATTGTGGCCTTTGAATAATGGATTGTCCCATTTGTCCTTTTTGGATGGAGTGAGTCAAGGTAATTAAAAATTTTGTCATTTTTTGGATGGAGTGAGTCAAGGTAATGGACAACAACAACAACATCACTTATCCCATTGTTAATAACTCGCACCCATGCCTTATCCTTTACAATTTTTTATCCATCGATGGGTTATGAATCAACAACAACTCTCGTATTTGTTACTTAACAATGTACTTTACTCTCAATTGCTCGCTCCATTTTGAAATGTATGGGCCACCTTTACCTTTCTACCATTTCTTCTCCTTGGGTCGAGGAATCACATCCTCCACCTTAGCCACCTCGGTCCCCTCTTCCCTAGTCGTGACCTCCATTTGTATTGTCAGTATCTGAGGTGGAGGTCCTAAGGTGCTAAGTATGTAATGGTGGGGTCAATTTTTAAGATGATGGGGATGTAGGGTTTAAGGTAATGTGTTTCACCTTATTTTTTATACTAAATGAAAAAAAAAATCATCATAACATCTTCATGAATGAGGCCCATGCAGCCAAATGCAACCATGCAGCCAAATGAAAGTAGTGAGCCAATGAAACCACCATGTCTCGGTTCGAGAATATTAACCCAATTCACTTTTGATTTTCATGCAGAGTGCACCCTTGATACAAGGATTCCCCATCTCTTAGGATCGACTAACCCATGTCCAAGTGATGTTCACATGGAATATTTCCCCACTTCACTCCTCAAAGTTCTCATTTGAATATTTTCTACTACCACCAAGATCTGGACCAGGGGCACTTGTTGATATCATGAACAAAAACTATATATTATATAATATATTCATATAACATATAACATATTATATAAAATATGACATTTAATATAAAAAAATATTTATAAAATGAAAATATTTTATATATTGTAAACATATATATAACATATATATGTTACAAATATATAACATATATATGTTATATATGTAACATATATATAACATATATATGTTACAAATATATAACATACATATGTAACATATATATGTTATATATATGGTACAAGCACAGACTTGGCCCCATTCCCATTCATAGAACCCGACCCCATTCACATTCTCCATTCAAATAGAACTCGACCTCATTTGCTTTCTCCATTCGAGGAGAACCCAACCCCTAATCCCATTCACAAATAACTCGACCCCATTATCATTCACCCCACCCCATTCGGTCGACCCCATGGTCATTCACCCAACCCTTACATCCTCTACCAAACAAAACCCTCGACCTTGCATCCCCTACCAAACAATCCACAAAGGCAGACAGAGACCCCACCTAGCTTCCAAATGAAAAAGAGATAGATATTGTGGTCTACCACAGAGACATAGAGGTATAATAAGGGACGTGGTGACCCCACCAAGGATCCACAGAGACAAAGAGTGACAAAGAAGCGAACTAGACCAACAATGACTTCCATTCCTGTAAATTTTCCTCACTCTGTCCTTTTCAAAATTTTCATTCTGAAAAGTCTAGGGCACACATGCATCATCGTTTGAATGATATATTCTATATATTCCATCTAGGGAACCATGTTTGAATTAGATATTCTGCAAATTTGAGTTAGGGCATATTCAAATTTGAACTTTTGTTCCTAGGGTTTTCCTGGTCACAATGTTATCAGAGGGATATTGCAAATATGGTCATAAGATTTCTTGTAGTGTTGTTAGAGGCTGAGTTTGTAGGTTGTAGTGTTGTTAGAATATGATATACCTTACTAGGATGCTCCTTATAAGCAATTTTTAGAGGAGGGTCACTGGTTTTGGGGAAGAGTGGGGATTTTTATATCTCCTTGATTTCCAAATTTTGATCCTAACTCTATGTAAATTACTAGATGATCCATCACCATTGTATAATAGGCCAAAATCTATGAGTATTGTTGCTAATAAACAAGTATAATTTTTCTACTATGTTTCCCTTATTCAATGATTGTCAGTTTGGTTCCCATTATGTCTGTTGTCAATTATATTTTTTGTGATGAAAGAAAACAGTGAAGGCACATGAAATCTATGTCAACCATCTAAAACACTTCAAGAATCTATATAAAATACCATAACTGCAAATTGGGCAGTCAAACAGTGTGAAATATCCTGCAGTCCAAGTGTTTGTCAAAATTCCACACTCAGGAATTCATATAAAATTGCTACAACAATGAGTAAATTCATAACAACCTCTATAAACATTTCAGTGGCAAATTGTTTGATGAAAGGCCAACACAGTGAAACAAAAAAAAAGACCAAAAATAATTGAGTGGGAATTTTACAGTTTTAAATGCACACAAATCTCTTCATTAATACATTTCTCATTTAGGAAATAAGGATCAGTATCCAAATTGGCCATTCCTCATAGCTTTATTCTCATCTAGTATAATCTTTGAACACCCCTACACTCGTAATTGAATTTTTCTGACATGGAATATTCTTTTACCAGAATCCTAATAGTCTCATATTTTTAACAAGCTAGGCGACAACAACAACAAGGCAGAGAGATTGCTACGTGAACCTAGATGTGAAGGATTTATACATTGCAGTTGTGTTGGGTTGAGATAGTTCAGGTGTTGGTTGGAGGATTTTTTCCATTTCATTATTTGGATAATGACATGGAAATTTCTGAGCCTGCCACATGTCTTTTAGATTTTCCCTTTATTATCCAAACCAACTCCCTTCTTTGTCTCCCTTGTATATGTCGCATATTTTAATTGGTCCCAAAGTTTTTGATGTGGAGGTTCCTTACATCGTGGATATTTGATGGTATACATAGACATCTATATCCCTTTGTCTATATTCTATGCAAAAGAGCCATGAGTCACTTAGGGAATTAGAATATTGTAATGCTATGAGTTTTAATTTCCAAAACCCTTACAAACTTGAAATATTTATAGAACTCAATGAAACCCATATTTATAGAACTCAATGAAACATATGCACTCTTCCTTTAAAGAATTGATATTCCTCTTATGTTGTAATAGAGACTCCATGATAAAAGTAGACCCTTCATTATGATTATCTTCCTAAACATGGATTCTACTAATAGATGAGAATATAGAGGCCTGGTTCTTAGCAATTAGGTCCTCCTGTTTACGAATAAATTGATAGATTTATATTATTTTACAATAGGGGTTGTGTCCAGGTTGGCTATGGCTCTCCATGCTACCTATAAAATAGAGATATTACAACCAATTTGGGTGAATAAAAGAAAAATCCCCTTCAATAGACCCCTCCAAGAACTTCTCAAATGACCAATGAAGAATATCCCCAAACTGCCTATGCCATTCTGACCAATGCCTTGAGAGTTGTAAGATTGCATCGAGAGTTGTGAACAAACTCAGAAGTTGTGAAGATACCTTGGAAGATGTGAAAATTACAAATGTCATAATGAATCACATGCAATGTCCACTTAGCTACAATGTCCATTCACCATTAATACGACCAATATGTAATTGTGGCCTTTGAATAATGGCTTGTCCCATTTGTCCTTTTTGGATGGAGTGAGTCAAGGTAATTAAAAAAATTGTCAGTTTTTGGATGGAGTGATTCAAGGTAATGGACAACAACAATAATGGACATAAAAAAAAACATCACTTATCCCATTTTCAATAAATCGCACCCATGCCTTAGCCTTTACAATTTTGTAGCCATCGATGGGTTATGAATCAATAACAACTCTCGTATTTGTTACTTAACAATGTACTTTAGTCTCAATTGCTCTCTCCCTTTTGACATGTATAGTCCACCTTTACCTTTCTACCATTTCTTCTCCTTGGGTCGAGGAATCACATTCTCCACCTTAGCCACCTCGGTTCCCTCTTCCCTAGTCATGACCTCCATTTGTATTGTTAGTATCTGAGATGGAGGTCCTAAGATGATAAGTATGTAATGGTGGGGTCAGTTGTTAAGATGATGGGAAGGTAGGGTTTAAGGGAATGTGTTTCACCTTATTTTTTATACTAAATGCAAAAAAAATCATCATAACATATTCATGAATGATGCCCATGCAGCCAAATGTAAGCAGTGAGCCAATGAAATCATCTGAGCCAATGAAATCATCTTAGCTCCTCAAAAGTACAATGTACCTTTCCCATGTGCTTAGTTATTGTGAAAAACGAGGCAACATCAAAGTCTGAATGCTTGTATGTTGGAATCTCTATCATTGTTGTCATGAATAGTAAACTGAGTATCTATGAATGAAAGATTCCATCAGGTGGATGCAGCAATGGAAATGATATGCTACAACATATGTCTATCCACTCTTGAAGAGGGTTTTTGTAAACTCTATCATACCACATAATTTCCTCTTGCCTTCCGAGAATTTATGTCTTGTTACCATCATATTGTTGTTCATATACATGTAGCTTCAAATTTGTCTTTGATCCTAGAGTAAAAGGTTGAAACTTTAGCACACGAATGATGTAATTTGTAATCTTTCCTTGGTCACACGGGTTGTAAGCAAATGTCACATTTTCAACTTCAAATATTTCCAGAATCCTTGTGATTGTTCCTTTAGCATAAATGACACATTCAGACCATTCATCCTCAAAGGCTAACGCTACATTTTCCAACATTTCATCAATCTGATGTCTTCTAATAATTCCAGACAATACTTCATCTAATATTAATTTGACACCGAAGTTCTTGGCAGCCAAATATTGTTGTGTTAAAGCATTAGAAAATGGTGAACATTTTCTAAGTTCAGGGTGGCATAATCAAACTTTCTAGGAAAACAATCCTTCCAGAATATCTCTAATATGTTTCCATGCATGAATTTTTGTCCATGAGAGGATTTGCAACTATTTAGTATATTGTTCCTAGACAGATCCTAAGTATTTATATCCTTGTATGACCGATGCATCTTCTTTGTTTGTTGACCCTCCAAATCTTGTTTTCCAAACTTTGAAACAATGATGGGAATATAGGGTATACCTGATAGAATACATCATGAAAAAAATGTAAGGAATCCTTCTAAATGAATTGAATTGATTCCATATGAGGTTCAAGTGTCCAAGGTATGTTCTTACCAAGGCATTTAAAGGTATAAACTTGATGGCATGCCTCCTTGTTAAAAACCTTGAATCTTTGAAGATTGAGACACAGGAGTGCAATGTTGCCTTCTCCTTGTTTAACCCTGACTACCATGTCATCACCTACTATTTCTACTTATGCATCCACATTGTAGTTATCCAACATTATGCCATTATGCCATGCCTACAATATTGTTCACTACCATGTTGGAGATGCATATTTACCATTTGAGACTTCTCATAGCCCACTTTTGCATGTAAAGGACCATCATTTGAATAGGGAATTAGAAGTTCAAATTTGAGATCCCTTGCTTCTTCATTCTCGTGTGCGATGATAAATGGTTTGATCCAGCCTCACGCATCCTTCTTGCGATGGAGTTGATCCAGCTTGAGGGTAGACATTCCATGATAGGCCATAGTTACCTTGTAAATGTACTCCTAAGGGATCTGATTTCATATACAAGGAGAAACACAATCATTTACACCATTTTGTACCTCACCATCCTGTTGGTAAACTTTACTCCATGGTAGGCAGCACACAGAGAAGATTTGGTGGCACAAAAACCATCTCATATATTCTTATAGACCCTGTCTCCAAGGTGTATATCCATAGGGGAGGATCCTTTTGTTTATGATTCATTGGAACCAGAAACTGTCATAAGACCATCATCACATTCACTATCATCCTCGATAACATAGGTTTGATGACCATTTCATTGTAGGCTTGATGACCATTGCATTGCATTGATCATCACCTAGCATAATCAATAAAATCTTCTTCAACATCGGGAAAGTGTTCCAACTCCATGATATCAACCCCAAGGAGTTAGGAATATCATGATACTCATTTCTTTTTGTGTCTAGGGCTCCTCCATTGTCATTAATTGGTCAACATAGAGCATTAATGTTTCATCTCCACCAATTTTATGGAGAGGATTGCATGATTCAGAGACAAAATTTTCAACCAGAGAAGGCATGCATTCTTCACCATTCCGACCAATACATATATCATAAGTAGGAGAGACTTAAAAATATGCAATATAAGACCCGTTATTGTTGAGTTGTAAATCAATGTTTTCACTAAGAGAATCAAGAAGATCAACATACACTTTTTTGACCTCAAGAAACTGTCCAAACTCCTTGTCCTCAATCTTAAGGACAACAAATAGATCATGGTCACTATTTCCATTTGCTTATTGGTATTTTGTAGTACACATATCAACACATGGGCAGTCCTCTTCCATCTCTTCAATGGTAATCTTAGTATGCCTCTCACAGAAACCAAAGAGTATGCCTCTCAAAGAAACCAAAGAGTATGCCTCTCAGAGACACCAGAGGTGTACTCATGTCCATCATTTCCACCAGCATCTGGAGGTTCTAATTGATCTTCTAGTATATCTGAATTAGAACAATAAACCAAACTTATATCTATGTCTATTCCATCCTTCCAATTGGCTCCAAAAATTATAGCAAGTTATTCTTCTATGGAAACAACGATATATTCATATGCCAAGGGAACACATCCCTCATTTGACTTGTCCATGAAACTTGAGGCACCATCACAAATCTAGTTTTTGACAATGGGAGGGTTTGTTGTTGGGTTGAAAATGGCCATGGAATGCTCATAGAACTCATTTTCTAGGTTGATGTTGCAATCTAGAAATAATGGGTTGTCCTCATGAGGATTTGTTTGAATCATATTACCACCATCAAATTCAAAGGGGCATCAAACCATAGTTATTCAATCTCAAGCATGTTCTCAAACTTTGATTTGATTAGATCACCAGAAACATGGCCACCCTCTTCCTCATACTTGTCATCCAATTGTTCTTCTAGTGTAGCAATGGCATCTTCATATGACA
>SNQJ01S0112068.1:35981-49252 GCA_010110895.2 Picea sitchensis
CACTATATGGCCTAATAACTTCCCCTCCTTCATAGCAAACAAAGATTTCTTGGGGTTCAGGGATAGGCCAAACCTTCGACACTTCAATAAGACTCTCTTCAGATGACAGCGGTGCTCCTTGTCTGTCCTGGAGAAGACTGTGATATCATCCAGATAGATTACCACAAACTGGTCCTTCTCCCCGATGAACGCTATATCCATAGCTCGTTGAAACGTTACTCCTACATTCATCAATCCGAAAGTCATTTTGGCATACATGAATATGCCCCAGGGAGTGGTGAAGGCTATCTTTTCTCTGTCCTCAGGCATGACTGATATTTGATTATACCCTGAAAACCCATCAATCATGGATATCCTAGATGCTCCAGTTACCCTCTGCAATATGTGTTCCATCTTAGGTAAGGGGTAATTGTCTTTCTTTGAGCTTCTATTCAGCTTTCTAAAATCGACACAATGTCTGATTTCTCCACTTTTCTTCCTTACTGGGAATAAGTTGGCCACCCACTCAGAATATCTCAAGGGGACAATGATGCATGCACCCAACAACCTTTTAACTTCCTTCTCCATGACGGGAAGCAACATGGGATTTATCTGTCTTAGCTTTTGCCTGAACGGCCTAGCCTCTTCCTTCAACGGGATCTTGTGCTCGATGACAGATGTGTCATACGTCTTGAGGTCTTCGTATTTCCATGCAAACACATCAGCAAACTCTCTCAGCAGCTCCGTGTACTCGGCCCTCTGTTCACTAGTCAGGCTGCTTGACAATTTGACGAATCTAGGCTCCTCCTGTGAACCAATGTTGCATTCGGTTGTATCGACATCTTCGTTTGGGACCTTGCCCTTTACTAGCACATCATTCCCATCGAACAATCTTTCTAAAGGGACAAGTCCTCTCGGAATGTGATTGCTGGGAAGCTGAATGATTTGATGATTAGTGATTTTATTTACAAACTCCTCATGACGAGGGTCACCTTCCAGGTCGGGATCCTGGTGAATATGCAACGCAGAAAATTCGTCAACCGATTGGAGAAACCTTTCGAGTTCTGAATCATCCTCGAACACCTTCCAATGCTTGACATTATCTGACACCGAGGGCCTATATCTTACATCAACATCATTTTTTACCATAGGCGGCAGAGGAAATTTGAGAAAACTAGCTGAGACAGCTAAAGAATCGGCCAAAGTATTTTCTCCCCTCGGAATGAAAGAAATGTTAAAAGCCAAGAAAAAATTATCAATAAGGTCCCATACTTCATTCCGATAATTCCTGAGTCGAGGATTATTGGCACGATAAGCATTCCTTACCTGTTGAATAATCAACTCAGCATCTTCGAGTATTGCTATTTCTTTAATTCCCATTTCCTTTGCAGCCCTCATACCCAGAACAAGAGCTTCATACTCTGCCACGTTGTTGGTGGCTTCAAATTCCAGCTTGTATGACAGAGACACGACTTCTTGACAAGGTGATATGAAAACCACTCCAGCGCCAACGCCTTCGCTAGAAGAAGCTCCATCAAAAAACATCTTCCACACAGGGGAGCTCTGAGGGGAAATCGGATGATCAGAGCTGGGATGTTTTCTGATTAGTAAAGAGCTTTCAGGAGCGTCGGTAAGCTGCAGCAAACTAGACCCCAAGTCAGTGTCAAGTGCAAAGATGGGGTGATTGGTAGGGTATGCTTCATCACTGACAATATAGGCTAGCTGGGCTTGTCTGTATAATCTCCTTTGTTCCCCTCCAGAGACTGGAATGGTGGTGTATGTGAGATCCATCTGTAGTGTCCCTCCAAGTTTTTTAATCCACGAACTAGACAATAGCATACCAAATTTGGGGGGAACGTCGGCTACCACGATATACATGACCACACTTTTCATGGGCAGTTGAAATAGGGAAACCACCAGGTCTTTGATGACTCCTAGACACTGCACTCTCCTTGAATCGAAAGAATATAAATCATGATAAGTTCTTGTCACCTCTAGTCCCAATTCTTCCATGACTATTTTTGGCATAAGGTTATGGGAATCCCCTGAATCCATGAGGCAGTTATGCAGCACTTTATCATGTATGTTCAGGGATGTGTAGAAAGGGGGGGATGATTCATCTCTGTCTTCTACCATGGGGCCTAAGATGACGGCTGGCTTCTCATCTTGAAGGTTTACTAAGTCAGAGGGGGGCTGGGGGGATTTGGATTGTAGCATCTTGGAGAGGGATCTTTTAAAATATTCATTTTTAACTAGCTCTGAGAGGGGAACGGGGATCCTGATCTTTTGAATTTCATGTTCAAAATTAAAGGATGGAATGGGCTTAGGGGATTTCCTTACCTCGGTGATGGGTTCTTTTACTGTTGGCAAAGTGCTCTGATCTCTTTTATCTTTAGTAGCGGCTGCTGTATATCTAGTAGGTTTTTTTTCTATGAGAGGCCGGTCTGGGCTTTCAAAGTCTCCTTCTCCCCTTCTCGACCTGAGATTATATCTATTAGAAGTGTGATCGACCCCTTGCTCTTTCCCCAACTCATGAATCTGAGCGCTCATCAGGGATTCTTCATATGCGGACTGCGTCAAATGGGGAAAAGGGGGAGTGTCTTCAATACAGTGAATCTCAGGGACAAACTCGTCTATCTCCTCTCTTTCCTCATGATCAACTAAGTTGTTTTGGAGGGGGGGTTGAACCCTTTGATCGTCTCTGTCTTTTCCCCTTTGTTCCCTCGGGAAAACCTGAGGCATATTTTTAGCGGGTCGTCTGAAACCTCTACTGTCAGTATTCTGGGGATTTATGAACATGGGCTTCCCCTCTAATTCCCACCTCTCCATCTTGGCAGCAAGAGATTTTATTGCTCTAGCTGTCTCATCTGTCTGATGGGGCAGGGGAGAGGAACTGGATGAGGAAGATTCAGGCCTATTCTTGGATGTATTTCTATCACCTGTGTTCCTGAGTCGGTTGACGACCAATATGTTTGATTCTACCTCCATGGCTGCATCTTGCATGTGGGCCAGTGTAGCAGCTCTTCTCTCCCTTAGCAGTAAGAAGAAATCAGGATCAAAAGCGCTGGAGTAAGTGATATTTGCAGAAGCTTCGAAGGGTTTTATCTCAGCAGGGATTGTGTTGTACATTTTATTAAATCTCTTGGAGAAGTCGGAGACAAACTCTCCTTCCTTTCTTTTCAATGACCCAAACTATGTCATGTAATACATGAAATCTTTTTTATCTCCCCACTGTCTCAAAAAAGTACTATCTAAAGCTTCGATCCCATCAATAGATCCGGGAGGCGGGGCCTTGAACCATTTTCTAGCCTCTCCTTGGAGACTATGGACAAAAATCCTCATCCATACGTCTTCATGCATGATGACATTATCATCTGTGAAACTGTAAAAGGCTTCTAGGTGTTCATCTGCAGTTACGTCCCCTTCACCCGTGAACTTGGGTAGTTGCTTGAGGTAACCATCTGCTGGGAGGGCGTTGAGGGGCTGAGGTAACACAAGGGGAGCATACCTAGCGGCTATAATAGCCTCCATCCTGGTCATAGGGGGATTAGCACCAGCCATGGGGATACTAGGTGGAGGATAACTTGGAGGAGAAGGAGTTTGCGAAGGGGCTGCAAGAAATGAGTCTCGAAGTGGAGTAGGAAACAAGAGTGGGTTTAAGGAGAAAGCTAACGAGCTCAAGTCAGCATGTGCTCCTCCTTGTGCAGGAGTGAGGAAATCTTCTGTGGTCATGGGTCTACGCCAAGGTACATCTTCAGAGGAGAGGGGAGTGACAAGGATTTCTCCCTCCAATCCCAGACCGGGAGGGGAAAACTCAGCAGGAACACTCCCAAAATTCAAGAAACGGGAAACCTCTGAAGGAGGTCTATTAAGAAACTGAGGAGGAGGAAAAGGAGTTCTTACAAAAGGAGATGGCGGATTACCTGTTTCGGCGGTAGAAGCTTCTTCCTCAGGGGCCTTTCCTTTTCTGAGAACCACCTCTGGATTAGTTACAGGTCTAGCCAAGGGCAGCTGTGGATGTGATTGCGTATGTCTGCCTCTGGAAGCCACAATTAAAACAGCGGGTTCGCTCCAGTGGAGTCGTCACAATGGAGTCGACAGGTGCACAGTAGCAATCTCAATAGTTCTAATATCTGATGCACCTTCAGAATCAGCTGATATTCAATTTCGTCCCCAGCAACGGTGCCAGAAATGTTGGCGACGGAAGTCACTCCTGGACTGCTAGCAGGAGAAGAGCTCGACGCCCATCAGTTTTATGTCACAGTGGTTTATAGATGGGGTGACCGAATGGAAGCCAACTAAAAACAATATCATTCCAACTCCGAAACTAGGCTAGGCATGCATGAGTGAGTGAGGTCTTATATAAACTTCAGACAGTGAGTTGTAGTATATGGTGAAGAAGGTGGAAGACTTATATAAGAGAAAAGCAGAGGTATGGTACTAACATCGGGTTACTAACAGACTGTAGAAGAAGACGTTTGAAGGCAATATCATCTTACATTCAAACGCAAAACTAGGGAATACAATCATACAACGATGAACCTTTCATCATAACACAACTGCAATGATTCGCGAGAATCAATCAATCACGAACTCTCTAGTATGAGAGGAAAACACAGATGAGATAGGAAAACTGTTTGTCATAAAACAAGAAATCTCAAATACAAATGCATACCCAGAAAACTAGAATATCTGTTAAAACTTTACAGTAGGGAGCTCTTCTCTACCATCGATGATTACAAAATGGAAAAAATGCCTACATATACTCTTTCCTTCCTCTCGCCCAGTAGAGGCATCTCATAATTTTCAATGGGTGATGTCTCCTTAATCAAATCTGTCCTTTGTCCCCCTGTCATACGCTTCTTTAATTTAACATGGTTCATGACATGGGGTAGCTGAGCCCTTTGAATGTTGAATTGACATGTGTAGGTTCCTCTGGAGAGTTGAAGACTCGGTGTGGCCTTCCTGAAGAGAATCGGTACAGGGGACCCTCCTGGGTAGATTTTCGGTCGGGACCTCCATACTCTTCAATAAATGACTGAGGAGAGGCCTCAACCACCCTCTCTTCTCTACATTCATTCCTGGAAGCTACTGGGATTTCACGTCGAATCGACGCCTGGAGAATGTAGTGCTTCCTCTCTTTGAATCTGAATTCAACACCTTTGGCTTCCTAGTATAGCCCCTTCTACTCCCCAGGGTGACCACGGGATGTGACCTTACGCCTATCTGCCAGAGTGTTGTCGGTGTTTCAAGGTTCGCAGATGAGAAAGGATCAAGACCTTTCTCTTTCAAAGTCGCGATGGATGTAACAGCCGCCACGCGTCCCTCCAAAAAGAATGGCTGAAATGGATTTTCAGCGCTTTGGGACTCGAGTGGCCAAATGTCAAACACAAGCGCCCCTCCTCCAGGCCTATTCTCTTATGACTAGGTGCTAGAACCATGGGCCCGATTCTGGGTGCCATCGGAAATTCGAGGTTCGGGATTTCAAAATGCAAGAAATGAGGGGTGCTCGCTCCTCGAAACTCCGATACCCGATATGCCGACCGGATGCCACCTGTCCCAGTTGGATCGGACGGTCCAGATTTGCTTTGGCCCATGGCGCTTCCCCTTGCTAAACCCTGGGCAATTGGTCGGTCCCGATAACCCGATGACCGTCGATCTATTTTTATGGATGGATCTCATCCGCTGATGGCAAAACTTCGCCCACTCGCTTGACTTGCTGCTTCAAAATGGGATTCTCTCGTGCTATGCTCAGGTGCTTCTCGTGCAAACTGCAGACCTGGGTACGCCTAATCTAGATACAAGAAATATCGCTAACAGAACTGTACTTAGGATTTGATCTGCGATGTGAATAAGGATAATATATTAATGAATTTTGTTCCTAAGTACTCTACAAAGTGTTGTAATCACATATCTGTGTCCCAGATTGGTTATAGACACTTGAGTCCTCTAACCCCCCTGCCTCTACCTCAGGTGAGACTTCTCCTGCTTCACAGATGTTGTTAAAAGGGTCGGTAGTTAGGGTTTTGTTGGTGCGTTGTCGAAGCATTGAACCATGGGTCTGCCCCTATGCCAATAGAAAGTTGTAATGGTGCAACCTCTATATACGCATCTTGTATAATAGTTAGGGCGTGTATATGTGGAAAAATATTATTTTTAGCTCTGGGAACTGCAAAAAGGGACTTAAAGTCTACATAGGAAAATGGAAAAAGGCCTTTTGAGCAAATTTGCATAGGGTGAGGCAAATATTTCTATAACAATCAGAGACTGTGCTCCACCATGTGAAAATAAGAAGAGCACTGGAGATTAAAATCGAGGATCTTATGGCTCAAATTTGGAGACTCAAACACCTCCTTCTTTCATAAACAAGATCAACAGCGAAGGAAAAAAACCATAGTTTATAAAATACAAACAAATTCCGGACAGAAACTAAAAGATCTTGAGCAGATCAAGGACGCAATCGTTCAGCATTTTGAAGGCATGTATAATAAAAATAATGGATATGATGATGACTTCACTACCCAAGAAATGTTACAACACATTCCACAATGTATAACATCTCAAGACAATTATACCCTCACAAAATAAATTGAGGAACTAGAAATTGTGCAAGCAATCTAGAGCCTAGAACAAGATAAAGCCCCTGGACCTGATGGTTTTTCAATAATATTTTACAGACATTTATGGGACTTAATCAACCCATATATCAAGATAATGTTGAATCATGCACTAATAAATAATAAGGTGGGTGGTACAACAAAATCAACTTTCTTGGCTTTAATTCCAAAAGAAACAAATCCTTCTAAATTTTCAAGATTTTGACCCATCTCCCTCTGTAATTCTTCCTACAAGATCCTCACAAAAATTATAGAAAATCATATCAAGCCTTATTTATCCAATTTGGTCTCTGGAAATCAAGGAGGGTTCATAGAAAAAAAAACAAATCATTGATAATAAAGTCTTGGTTCAGAAGGAAATCCACTTAAGCAAAAGTTGTAAAGACAAAGGCATGGTGATCAAGGTTGATATAGAAAACACCTTTGATTGCGTCAAGCACTCATTTCTATTCTTAATACTCAAAGATTATGGATTCTATGAGGCTTTCATAGAATGGATAAAATATTGTATAAAAACTTCTTGGATGGATCCAATGATCAACGGTCGGCCAACCCATTTCTTCAAACCCAGTAGATGATTATAGCAAGGATTCCCTCTCTCCCCTTATTTGTATATCCTCATGGTTGACTCCCTCAATAGGAAATTAGAAGTAGAGAGAAGTTTTAGAAGACTACTAGGCATCCATATAGCTCGAGGTACCAAATACATTAATAACTCACAGTTTTTATATGACACCCTCCTTTTAGGAGCCGCATCTGCAATCATTTCAAAAAGGTTTAAGCAAGTTCTAGATGATTTTCTGGTAGCTTCAGGAGGTAAATTCAATAGTACCAAGAGTATAATCTATGGCTAGAATATGTAGAGGAACCTCCAGGACGTGGTATCAATAATATTTGGTTTTCCAACCATTGGGAATTGGAGACACTTCAAATATCTGGGAATGCCAATTTTTCTGAACTCTTCTCACTCTCAGGATTGGAAAAACATGCTGGACAAAATTGTATCATGAATCCAAAATTGGGGAGAATGGTGGTTGAATCCAGCAAGTAATATAGTCCTCCTCAAGTTTTTCCTATCTTCCCTAACAATTTTTCAGTGTGCAAGAATTTTGGCTCCAAAAGGCATTCTAGAAAAACTTTCAAGGCATTTTTGCAACTTTCTATGGGAAGGAAGGAAACATAACACCAAAATATTTCACTTAATAAATTGGCATGCAGTATGTTAACCCTCAGATAAAGGGGGAATTTCAATAACAAATCCAAGTCTTGTGAATGTTTCTTTAGGAGAGAAACTATCATGGCATCTCATCTCGGGCTCTCTAGACTGGTGGAAATCAGTACTCTCAGCTAAATAATGTAGTTTTTCCCATCTTTGTTGTTTTGATGGCCCTCTCCCTCATACTAATGGATCACCAATTTAGATACTTTTAAAAGATACAACACCTTTACTTGAATCTAAATTATCATGGGCCCCTGGGAATGGAGCATGGATAAATGTTTGGAATGACAACATTATGGGCAAGGATCCTTTGGGAAATTTTGAAAGTTTACTTCCCCTAAAAATTTGGTGTCTCTCAAAGGGCCTCATTCTCCTTCGGGGTTTCTCTAATTGGACTTTCGATGGGACCTGTCTCATTTAGAAACCCATGCCCCCTGCCCCTCCCCCCCGATCACCTTCGCCCTCTGGTCAAACTTTTCTATAATATGTTGGCAAGTTGCACCCCAATTGACAAAAAAACAAAAGATTGTCAGAGTTGGGGAACTTCGTAGTATTCAGTCAAGAAAGGTTACAAACACCACATTGTAGAAACACCAGGGCCAAAATCTTCAAAACTATGGGAATTTTTTTGACCAGGTCCCTCCTTGCCCAAAGTAAATACATTCACCTGGATTATGGTCCATGGAAAGTTGTTGACAAAAGAAAATATTCAGAAGCAGGGAATAGTAGGCCCCTCTCGCTATCCTCAAAATCCTATGAATCAATGCAACATCTCTTCTTTGAGTGCTCTTAATCTAGGAAAATCTAGACTCTATTGTATTCTCCGCTCTCCCCTCATTACAATCTCCCTTTAAATTGGACAGAAATGTTTGTGCAATGGAAACATAGATATGATGGAAATTTCAAAACAAAAAGTCTCTTTTCACAATTATGGAGGAAGATTCCAAAATTCATCTATTTGGAAATCTAGTTGTCAAGGAATAAAGCCATATTCCAACATATTTCAACCCGCCCTGCACATCGCACTCTCTCAAAATCCTGTGGGTTAATTTATGAAGTCTTTTATCTCAAGACCTTTCCTCAAGATCCTCAAGTGAATCTAATATATGTAGAGAAAACATGGATCTCAAATGTCCCGGGGGAAAATGTTCAGAGGTTATCCCCACCCCTATCTCCAACACACTCCTAATTTGATTGGAATCTTAGATTCAATGACTCATATTTAAATATGTGGAAGCAGTAACAATCACCTCCAATATTTTTTTTTGATCGGGCTTCATCGGGTAACCCAAGGGTGGAATGTGTGGGGAGAGTCACCTTTGCCTATGATGGAAAACATTTCTTGGAATACTCATGGGGATTAGGGTCAGCCACTAACAATAGTGTAGAATATTTGGCAGTATATATGGGCATGTGCCTCATCTTCGACAGAAGTCCCAATAGACTGGTGGTAATCGGGGACTCTGACCTAATCATTAAGGGACTTTGAAGGCATATAAAAAGTGCCCACCCCACCCTCGCCACAATATTCTCACGTATTAGAGAAGTTGAGAAAATTTTTGAGAAGGTCAGTTATTACCATGTTCTCAGGAAGAAAAACTCTTCGATGGATTCTCTTTCTAAGGAAGCAAACAATTTGGAACAAAGCATTCTAAAAATCAATAATGAAACCAAATATGAGCTTCTCCCCTAAGTCAACAAGAAGTGGCCATATGTTTGAAAATTGGTGGAACAATAAACAAAATCAGGTATTGCACTCAATTTATGATGCCCTCCTTGGAACCATGCCTCCAGTGTGTCACATAAATCAAAAGACCCCTGGAGCCCATGGAATATTTGCAACCCATGTCATGGATTGTTCTAATCCACCAGTCAACACTCCCACGCATTGGAAACATGGAATTCTCTCGCCCTGGTACAAACACCCCTATCGCATCGAAGCTTCTCCGATACATATGAATATATATGTATTGTTGCTCATGAGAAGTATGACTCCTAAGTATTCCTGTAAGTTAAGCTTTGTGGTATGTTTAGAAGATACCAAAGCATGGTATGATTCAATGAGTGTGTAGTGAAGTAGTTTGTGTGCAAAAAAAGTGATAGAATCAACATGTAGTATTGGATCGATTGCGTGCGTGGTAGTATTTTGTGCACATAAGAATTGTGCACACAACAATATGTGTGTGTGTGTGTGTGTGTGTGTGTGTGTGTGTGTGTGTGTGTGTTTTGAAGGGATAAAGCGTGTAGAGGATTTGTGGCATTATTCCACTACTATAATTGTATTAAAAAATGTGTACTCGTAGAGTGAGTCTCAACGTGAGTCTGGATGTAGTACCTTCGGGTTGTGCGCAGTTAATCCAGTTTATTTGTAATAGGCAGTGTTACAAATAGTATATGTGCACTAGAAATTTTGAAGTAGCATTGTCCAGTAGTGATCTTAGGCTGCTACAAATAATATTCTAGAGGCAGAAGTTGAGTTTGTGTGACGTGGCCTAGCTCGAGAGTTTGGGGACATTACGGTGTATATTTTTTAGAAGTACTTGACCTATGAATGCAACCACCATATTTTATTTGGATATCATTTCAAGCTACTGAACCATCTGCAACATCAATAGTTGGTAAATATACCTTATTTCTTACATCCTTTGCAAATCATGTCTCGTAATTCTAGGACAAACTAAAACCCCATTATTAATGTTACTCATAATTGTTTGATCAATTTACTTGTATTGGATGCTATTTATCATACACATAATACCTTATAAGTTATGTTGTAAGAACCTCCAAGAAAAGTAGAATCCCATGTATTAGAGGAGGAGCATGCAGTGGGGGATATTTAGATTGAACAAACACCATAATTTCAAGAAGGAATCTATGCATAAGAGGAGGAGGAGGATAAAATTCAAGTAATAGGAGAAAAGCATATTGATATTGATATTTCAAGGTGTCCAATTGTACAACAAATGCCTTGGTCCAACTCTGAATCCAAACCATCTCCAAGGAGGAAAAGGAAATCCAAGGAAGTAATTACTCTGACTCACCCCAAGAGAAGAAGGTAGGTCCACTGATAAAAACATGGTTATTGATACACAAGAAATAGTAGCCAAGCAATAGGTTGCAGAACTGTTTTTTACTTCTTAAGAGCATACTACACCTGTGGAAGATTTTCCTAAAAACCTAGAATGTGAATTTCTATAGGAAGATGAACAAGCTCCAATGTCATCCAAATCAACTATGAGAAACATTAACATGGTATCAGGTAAGCATCATACAAAACTTTCTTATATTACACTCTTGAAGATTAATCAAAAAATCAAAAAGGAAGTTAGGTGATCCGGATTCTTTTCGGCACGAAATGAGATCAGATATAATAAGGAAATGCACAGAGATATCATAGATATTCAATAATATAACAAAAATGTATCAGAGATACAACCATAAGCACAGATATGCAGTAATACATGATTTCTATTAATGAAAGAAATTTACAGACACTGTAAAAATACAGAGTGAAAGACTCGCTAGAATGGTGGCATCTTATCTCTGAGAAGAGATGTGACGACTACTCGCATTCACAAGATGATTAAAATGAGGCTCTGAAGGCATTTTTACAATCAATAGGAATGCCAAAAACCCTAGACATCCAAAAACCTAAGCCTAGGAGATGAAGCGCCAAAAGTCATGTGGGCCTCGTTTGGGTAAGTTAGTACATCAACTTCCCGGGGTCGTAACTTTTGCATATGATCTCCATTTTAGGCATATGATAGCTCGCTTGAAAGGTATCGTCGAGGAGATTCATTTTGGGGGATCAATGATGCCTTTGGCTATCCTTGAGAACCTATATCTCGAAAAACCTTCATTTAGGCCCTCAAAATGGCCCCGGAAGTTAAAACCTACTAAAAATAGTAAATTGCCAAAATTCCCAGAAAACTGTTTTGTGACAGTTGGAAAATGTGGGTGGCCACCGATATCCACCTGGATCAATCCTCCCTCCTTAGGAAGCAATGTTCTCCATTGCGTTGAGTTCCCGGGGGAGAGGAAAAATCATTTGCTGGATCTGCATCTTGGTGAGCTTCTTGTATTGTTGGAGACGTCGGGCTGCTTAGTTTGTGGAACTCTGTCATGAACCTGTTGAAGCTGAGGATGTTCAACAAGTTGAGATACATGAGAGGAAGGTGTGTAGAAGGAATCTTTGTGCTTTTATACAACCTTTTCGACCTGCTTCTATTGGATAGAAGGTGCATGGGGTGAGGCTGTGTAACGCCCTGTTTCCCCTAGTTTGTAAAAAATAACTGGACTAGCCCAGAACTGTGGAAAAATCAGAAATGTGAATATGTGATGTGAATGGACCTTGTGGAAAAAGGTCGATGAATGTGAATAACATTATGAATTTATATTGCAGGACTGCTGAGAGGGGATATGTTGAAAACGAGACCACGATGGTTGCAGAAAGGCGGTGGAAGGCACCTGGAAAGGTGGCATTAACTTCCACCAAAAATCAATACCGTATTTGGACTCCACTAGCCCGGAGAGCCAAAAGCGGCTCACTGACCCTAAATTAAATGTCTCGTAGGCTGGTAGGTAGATGGCTCCTCAGGATTTAATGAGGGATTTGGAGGTGAACCGCCCATCCGTAGAGCCATCAGGCCTGACCAGCGTGAGGGAAATCACGCCACACACAACCTCGCAAGAGGATAAGGCATGGGGGAGAAGTGATGGGAAGGGGGACGACGTAAGGGGAAAAAGAGAACTCTAGCGATACACAGAGTGGGTGATAGAAGAGAGGAAGGAGAGTAACCTTTGCTCCTGGTCACTGGAAAACAGAGACGCGGTCTCACAGCATCGTGGTCTCATCTCAGGGGTGGCTAGTGGTAAATCCGCTGGGAGTCGTTGAGCCTACGGTTGGGTGGAAACGAGCACTCCTCTCAGTAGTTGCATAATCCCTGGTGTTACTTTCTGATAAGTGTTTTGCTTTTGGCATCTCGAAATATATGTATGCTGACATTTATGATCATGAGTTGTGAAATTGTGAATTATTTCATTATAAGAATGTTTGTATGGTGTCTTGATCAGTATTGGTAGTTGTATGTTTATATGGAAAGACTGTGTATGGCTTATGTCCTCTTAAATTGTTATTTATATGCATGCTGATCTAATTCGGACTTCACGCCTGGTTCTCGGGAAAGAGATACCCTTATCTGCCTCAGATAGTACCCTGGGTAAACCTCCCCATGGAGATACCCTTCTTGAAAAATCCATCATGAATCTGGAAGGAGGACGTGAAGGCCCAAGGCCTTAAGAAATCCATGATAGGTATCGAATCGACGAACGAGATCCCGTCAGGAGATCTGTGGTCACTCATGACCGTCAGATAAGAAGAAGAAGCTGGAAGGATAAGTACCTTAACCTTGATAGGTGTTGATCGACGGATGAGATCCCGTCGGGAAATCTGTGGT
>SNQJ01S0112069.1:0-19323 GCA_010110895.2 Picea sitchensis
TAGACGGCCAACATACCTGGTTTCCTACGGGCAGGTTGAGGCCAAAGTATAAATATTTTAATGTAGCCTGTCCTGCATATATAAATAGAAAATAGAAAGGTACCACCTAACTTACAAAAAAAAAAAAAACAGAGATACAAAAGTAATATAAATTAAATCTCTATATAATATAATATTAATTAATTATATTGATAATATAATATTAATTAATTATATTAATAATATAATATAAATTCATTTTGATCAAAAATTATTTCATTATAAAAGGAAAATAATAGAATATAAATAGAATATCTATATATCATAATTATATAGCCTGAGTGGGCCTAATGGTTAAGAACGTGTTTCCTCCTAAAAGGTCACAGGTTCAAATCCAGAGGGGGGTAGGGTATGTATACCTTCGTAGACTTTACCAATATAGCTTAACTCTATCTATATATTATAATTATATATTATATTTTCAATATTATATATAGCTTAACTCTAACCCTAATAAATGTAATCAAATAATTAATATAATTATAATTATAACTCTAATAATTCTAACCCTAAAGATAATTAATTCTAATAATTAGTTACCGAAAAGTGATGCAGTATAATGGTTAAAAATATGTGTTTCTTTCTAAGAGGTCATAGACAGGCAAATTGCAATAAATTGCAGATAGCCGCCATCGATGTCTGATACGGTTAGTCAAACAAATAGAAATAGAAATGGACGGTGAGAAGAAGAAGCTTCATTTTCTGCTCTTCCCATGGTTGGCGCAGGGACACATAAATCCTTTCGTACAGCTCTCTAAGGGTCTCGCATCCCACGGCCACACCATCTCGTTCCTCTCCACGCCAGTTAACATTTCCAGAATCAAGCCGTCGTTACAGCTTCAGGACTGGCCGGGCCGGATCGATCTGCTTGAACTGTCGCTACCGCCCACAGAAGGTTTGACTCCGGGGAAGGAAAGCACAGCAGACATCCCGATAGAAATGGTGTTTCCCCTCATGAAAGCCATGGACGGCATGGAAAAGCCCTTCCGAAATCTGCTTCAGCAACTCTCGCCGGATTAACTCGTCCACGACTTCGTGCAATATTGGACGCAAAGCACTGCTGCAGAGATGGGCGTTCCCGCAATTTATTTCTCGATCTCTGCTCCCGTCAGCCGCTGTTATTTCTTACACTCTTGTAAATTGCGGAACCACGAAATAACAGCCGAGGAGCTGGCTGCTCCGCCCCTCGGGTTCCCGTCATCGGCCATCTCGTTCAGGCTGTACGAAGCGCAGGATTTTTTACTTATGTATAGAGGAATACCCGGGCACGTTACTCCAGCGTATCGGGTGGCTAAATGCCTAGAAGGATCCGCGGCGATAGCTATGAAATCCTGCTTTGATTACGAAGATAAGTATATTCGTTATCTCCAGAACGCCATCGGAGTCTCCGTGCTCTCGGTCGGCCCCCTCATGCCCGCCGTGCACCCCATGGCCGGTGGCAGCGAGGGCTCCGATCTGCTGGAATGGCTCGACAGGCAGAGGGCGGCCTCGGTGGTGTTTGTGTCGTTCGGCAGCGAGACGTTCCTGTCGAGAGAGCAAGCTCGCGAACTGGCGCTTGGCTTGGAGGCGAGCGGGCTTCCGTTCCTCTGGTCGCTGCGCACTCCGCAGTTCTTGGACGATCCCCTGGAGTTCCTTCCCGATGGATTCGAGACTCGAACCCGGGACCGAGGGCTGGTGGTCCGGGGATGGGTGCCGCAGGTGCGAATCCTTTCGCACCCGTCGGTGGGTGGGCATCTGAGCCAAGGAGGGTGGAGCTCCGTCCTGGAGGCGCTTAGCTGCGGATTTCCCCTCATCCTCCTGCCCATAAGGTTTGACCATGGTTTGAATGCCCGCCAAATAACGACAGAATTGAAAGCAGGATTGGAGATCGAAAGGGACGACGATGGCTCTTTTAGCAGTGAAAACATATGTAAAGCAGTGAAAATGGTAATGGATGGACAGGAGGGGAAGGGCATGAGATACAAGGCAGTGAAGGCCCGAGATATTCTAGTGGGAAATATTGGGCGCCAACAGAGTTACGTCCATGATTTCATCCAACGGCTCGAACAGTCGACAGAAGCAAATTACAGGGAAAAAATGCAGTAGATACTATTTGTTCTTTTTCTAATTTAGATGCAAAAGGTGTTTTCATTGTCGAGTTCATTTTCAAGTTGGATAGAGCACAAGTTGCCGTAGCATTTGTATATGAATATTTGTATTTGTATATGCTCCTATGGGTTAGATTGTCTAATTTCTTTTTTGAATATTCTTCCTATTGGTTACATTGTCTGATATATTTTTTTTTAAATACTAAGAATAAGACACTTTTAAAATTACTAGTTCTAGTTATTTTTTGGATAACATAATAATTGAGATCATAAGATTTTAATAATTATTGGTAATGAATATTGAGATTGCGAAACATTAACAGTTTTGGCAATTCTTTGAGTATACTCAGAACTTTAGCTAAATAAAATTGAATAGTTTTGGCAATTCTTTGAGTATACTCAGAACTTTAGCTAAATAAAATTGAATATGGTGTTACTATCTAAGTAGGATATGTATTTATGCATATAAAATATCTTTTGAGTATATTGTGTTGGAAAGTGGTAATTTAAAAGTGGTTATTAAAATTTTGATTCAACTTTTGGATTATGAAAAAAATATCTTTTGAGTATATTATGTTGGAAAGTGGTAATTTAAAAGTGGTTATTAAAATTTTGACTTAATTTTTTATTTATGAAAACATTATTCTTGACTGTGGAGTTTGCTTTCATCAATATTAAGTGGTTACTTCATGTTTGAAAGTAGAATCTTCTTCTTTTTTACAGTGAAAAATTCAAAAAATTATTAATGGAAAAGCTTCAAGATAGACAACTATTAGGTAAAACCAAATTAGCATTTATTTAGTAAATCTATGGCATAGTATGTTTCTTCCTTGGAGGAGGATGGATTAGCTCCATGCGGGATATTGATTGTGAGAGGGTGGACTAGCTCCATCATTGGCGGAGAATGGGGGATGATGAATCTTCTAGTGAACTCTACTTAGTACTACAATGTCTAGAGGATAACTTTGGACTTTAGTTTGGTTTTTAGGTGTTAAGGTTCTAGGTTCTACTCTGTGTAGAGTCAACTAACCGACTCTGATTTTCAACTCTAGCTATCCCTCTTTGTTTATTAGTGGCTTTTGGAGTTATTACTTTACAGGACAAAGTTTTATTGGGATCCTGGGCCCACTTTCCATCATTTATTTCCCGTCTAGGTAACTGAACCGAGTTAAATACTCAGTTTAGTGCTTACCCGTAGCTGATACCCGTAGCTGGTGCTGACATAGAGGAGAACATCATGGCACTAATGAGTGCAGAGGACGAGGTCGAGTGGCAATAGGGGGGTCTTTTCAAAAAGTTTGATTCACTGGGAGGTGTACCTTTCTCATTAACCCAAGCCACGCTTGAACTGACTTTTGCTCCAGGATTTACCGCACTTGAAATGACTTATGCTCCAGGCTTTACTTTCACCCAGGATTTGGTACATTCTCCTAGTCCTTTCACTGTACCCCATGTAGCTAAGGGCCTTACACATCCAGCGAGAGGGATGATGACTATTCATGATCCATAGTTGGGTGATAGGGGTGTTTTTTCATCGGATAGACTGTGGAAAACCCACAAACCTACTAGCCTGACTAGTGTCCGGAGGAAGGTGTGGAAGGATAATAGGAAGGTTAGGAGAATGGTGCTGGGTTCAGACGTGGGCCTTGAAGAGACATTCAGATTGGCCCTCTATGGCTTGGTAGGTAGATTCTCATATTCTTATCTGAGTAATGGGTCTGTTTCGGTCTATATTGAAAAAAACTGGGTTTTTATACTCGGTTATTCGCACAAAGTACTCTTCCTTACGAAGGGTTGGATGGGTTGCATTTGTAGAACCCCGAAAGATGTGTCCCTTTTGTTGAACACATTATGGGTTCATGGGGGTAGAAACCTAATGCTAAAATGGTGGTGGGTTGCCTTTGACCCGACGATCGAACATTTTCAGTTCCGTCATATGTGGGTTCTATTGACGGGATTACCTATTCATTTGTGGAACGAAGGAGATTTGCAGGAAATTGGAGATTCTTTGGGGAATTTTATTACTCTGTATTTTCATACTTTGGAAAATTCTTCTAGAAAAATGGGTAGAATTTTAGTGGAAATGGATATCCATGGAGGGCTACCAGAGGTTGTAGATATAGAATGGATAGGAATCCATATTTTCAAGTGGCTGGAATTTCTTGGAATACCCTTATGTTGCATTTGATGTCACTACATAGGCCATCTCCGTCGAGATTGCACTGGTAAGGTGACAGAAGAATCATCAGAGGAAACTCTATTACAAAAAGATCATCCCGAATACATTACAGAAGTGGAATATTTTAGAAGTGAGCCACTTCATTATGGTCCCGATCCAGGAAGCCAGACAGAGCCTTCGACGTCTCTTATAGGTAAGTTACAAAAAAATTGTCCTACATTATACTCGTCTTTATTGCTCTCGGAAAAGGATGCATTAGATAATTCTCGTTGGCTACATTTATCCACCACCTTAGTTAAGGGACATACTGAGGGCGACACAGACACTAATGATCTTATTATGGTGGATTCAGCAAGACCACAAGACTTGGATTCTTCCCCGGTCCTATATTCTTGGGTACTACTATCATGTTCTCCTGATTTTCTTGTTATTCCCCCTGCATAGTTACCTCAGATTTCCTTACCTCAGCTATGTAGTTCCTCTGGAAACTAACCCCTCCCACTCTCCGTCGAAGATGTTAGATATTGTGATGGAGCCTGGATTTAGAGAATCTTATGAGGATGAGTCCTCCCTCAGTGTCATACTTGACTCTTTGATTCCCTTTATTTGGGACACTAACGCTTCTATTAAATTGCCTACTTATATGGGTAAGGCTATCCATGATCCTTCCTCAAGCTTGGGGGAAAATTTTTCTCAGGCTCATTCCAAGGGGAATGGGAAAGAATTTGCCTAGTCAAGAGGCCTTGGCATAGACACCTCTCCTATAAAGACTCGAAGCACCCAGAAAAAAATGGCAGTATTATATTCCCAGATAGATAACTCTGTCCCTTCCTCCACGAATAGTGGGGCTCTTAGAGCAATGAAATCCCTGGAGAGGGCTAAGTGATGTTATTAATATCCTTAAATATAAGAGGGATTGGAGGCACCCTCAAAGCTTCCTCTATTCGTTGACTCTTGGATCAATCTCAACCAAAAAAAAAAATCTTCACGAAACCTTTGTTAATGTGCAGAAAGCAAGAGATTTCATGCACCTTTTGTGCCCCTCCAGGGTTTCGAGTGTTGTAAATTCTTTGGGTACCTCGAGGGTATTATTAGTCTCTTGGGATCCTAATTTATATTAGTTGGCTCCCTATCTTACTATTAGTGGTATTCTGTTAACAAGCAGGTGTAATATAAATAAGTGGGAGATAGATTTGCTTAATATATACGGCCTATGCACGGATCAGAAACTCTTCTGGAGGTCGGTGGCAGATAATGCTATATTGTCTATTAATAATTTGATCATTGTTGGCGACCTGAATATTATAATTTCTTCGGATGAGGTTTGGGGAGGATCCACCTTCCCTGGATCGATAGATGCTTATTATAGAGATTTATTTCTATCCAAAAATATGATAGAAATCAAACCAACTAAATTGGTTCCTAGCTAGCGGAACGGGCGTATTGGTCATGAGGTTATTGCTAGGAGATTGGACACATGTCTTGTTTCTGAAGGTTTATTATCTGTTGTTGGCCTATATAGGTCTTGGGATGAGTTTCCATATATCTCTGATCATGCTCATGTCTTATTATAGTTGGATATTCCTCCCTATTACAAGGCCTATCCTTTCAAACTAAACGCCCATTGGATAAATAATCAATATTACATGGATTTAGTTCATAAGATTTGGAAGGACCCTATTTTCCTATTCGAAGGTGGCATATAGAACATATTAGTTTGGAAATTAAAAGTTCTAAAGTCACATACAAAACTTTTGTATAAAGAAAGTATTTCCATAAACAAAGCAAAGTTGATGACTTTAGAATCAGATATAAAGGATTCAATTATGTGATTGGTCGGTGATCCTACAAATCTTGAAGCAGAAAAACTTCTCTGGTAGATGGAACTAGAAAGGAATAATATTTTAAGAGGGGTTGAATAACAGTGGAGACTCTGTAGCAGGGCTATATGGATGAAAAGTAGGGACAATAATACAAAGTTTTTCCACAACTATGAAAACCAAAGTAGGATCTGAAAACATGTCTAGGAGATCACCGATGGAAATGGAGTTAAAATTTCAGAACATGGAGCCTTAAAGGAGGAAGTGGTTCATTATTTAAAGAATTTCTACAAGGGATCGATCATCCCGAATACTACTGAACAAGTCAAGATAATTTAGTTGTTCTCCCAGATGTTGAATGATGATGAGTCATGTACACTGTTCAACCCAATTACATTGGAGGAGTTAAAGGAATTTCTATTTCACTTCCAAAAATATAAGAGTCAAGGGTCGGACGGCTGGACGACTGAATTTTTTACTTCCTTTTTTATTTAGTAGGGGAGGATCTCCTCGAGATGGTGGAGGAATCGAGAAGGATAGTCTCTATTGTGGCAAGTCTAAATTTGACATTCCTGACCCTTATTCTGAAGGAAAATAAACCATCTACCTTTGACGATTTTCGCCCGATTTCATTGTGCAATCTGTGTTACAAAGTGATATCAAAAATCATTGTCAATCGGATAAAATCAATTCTTTCTATGTCCCTCTCTGTTGAACAGTTGGTTTTTTTACAAGGAAGGTGGATTCAAGATGCTACTGGCACAACTCATGAGAGTCTACACAACATAAAGAAGAAAAAAATAAAATCACTTGTATTAAAACTGAAATTAAGGAAGGCATATGACTGCATTGATTGGGATCATTTAAGATAGACCCTATTAAAAGTGGGTTTTGGGATCAAGATGACAAATTGGATCATTAGATGCATTAATTCTTCTTCATTTTCATTTTTACTCAATGGTGAGGCCACAAATTTCTTCAGAAGTGACAGGGGATTGCAACAAGGTTGTCCATTATCTCCATTGCTTTTTATCCTAGTTATGGAAGGTCCCAAACTATTACTGAAAAATAGCATTGGTGAAGGCACTCTAATAGGTATACAAGTATCTAGAATGATTAAAATTCTTCATTTACTATTCGTGGATGATGTACTAATTATGACAAAGGCAATTTTACAAGAATGGAGGGAAATCGAAAAAATTATCAGTTTATTTTTTAAAGCATCTGGACTAATGGTAAATCAATCAAAGACTACTATTCATTTTGAAGGCCTTTCAGATGTTTAAATTTCTCCTTTCAATACCTTTCTTCAATATACCTTTAGCGATCTCTCTATCATCTTCAAATATCTGGGATACTTTCTAAAGACTGGGGCTCATAGGGAAGACAATTTCGGATTGGTTAGTGGCCAAATTAACAAAGAAGATCGGATTATGGTGTAACATGTGGCTTTCTTTGGGTGGTAGATACATTTTAGTAAAAACATTACTGGAAGGTCAACCTGTATATTGGATGTCTATGGAAGCTATCCCACGCTCTGTGGTAAACAAGATCAAAAAATTGATGTTTCACTTTCTCTGGAACGGTCATAAATATACACAACAATATCATCTCTGCAGGTGGGATACTCTTTCTATACCAAATAAAAATTGTGGTTGGGGGTTCCGAAACCTTGTACATTTTAATATGGCCTTGAAGTTAATACTCTATGGTGGGTATTGATGCAGGACAAAATCTAGCATAAGGTATTAATGGATAAATATTTTCCAAACATAATTGTTATCAATTGGTTCAAGTTGGCTTCCCACAAGCAATTTTCTGCGTCTAGAATCTGGGCTAGTCTTACGCGATATGTTCATGTTATCACCCATTGGCTCAATTGGCATCCAAGATCGGGACATCTCATTTCCATTGGAAGAGATTGAATCTTAGGCTTGGGCGACAGATCCTTTCTCCCGGAAGAGATTATTACTCATTTAAGTTAGAAAAGGATCATTTATCTACCGTAAGCCACTGTTGCCTGGGATCCCATTACATTTTCATAGATTTGGATAAGCAGTGAGGAGTTGGGATTATCGGGAACTCTAGCTGCCGATTGGGAATTCTATTGTAAAGACCTTATATGCATCGGTGTATCGCTCCATGATACAAATGATACAATGCTTTGGACCAGAGGTGATTCTTCTAGAAGCAACACAGTTAAAAATATACATTGTGCCCTTATTTATACTCAGTATTATCTAATTTGTCGTGGATGGAAGGTAAATTTATGGAAATGGAATCTCCAACTAAAGATAAAATTATTTATTTGGATGGCAACGGAAAATAGGATCCTATCATGGGAAGTCCTACAAAAAAAAGGTTGGGAGGGACCTGGTATATGCCTTCTATGCAAAGTCAGTTCTGAATATATCAACCACCTTTTCCTTCATTGCACTTTCACCAAGACTGTTTGGGCCAGAATTACACATTTTCTACAAATTAAAAAATCTTGGGAAGGAACTTCACTTAATGAATGTATAGACTCCTGGACTAAGGACAACTCCGTTTCAAAAAATCTGGCTACTCTTACCTATTGGTACATATGGCTTGAGAGAAACAAAGTAATTTTTTATGAGAAAGCTCCTTCGGTTTGGGGTGTGGTATATAAGGCACTTGGATCTCTCAACAAGATTCTTCAATCACAAAAATTGATCTCCATAAGAACGTTCCCGATCACACAGAATGATGGTTTTACTATTGCTTGTTTTGATGGGGCATCTATAACAGGTGGCTTGATATGTGGATCTGGGGGCATCATCAAATATCCAGAGATGACTGTATACATATGGGCCACTCTTACACTAGTCAATCATTGGAATATTCAAAAGTTACATATAATGGGGGACTCAAAGGTTGTTATTGATTGGATAAATCACAAAGGTAAATTACAGGCTATTGACATCGAAGGATGGAAGCGCAGAACAATGGAATTGACTACTTTATTTCAAGGAATTTTCTTTCATCATATATTCAGGGAATTCAATAAGGAGGTAGATCGATTATCAAAACAAGCTCTCTTGGAACCAAGAGGCAGATTAACATATTTCACATGGGAAAGAGGGACGACAGGTCCTCAAAATCATATAAAACATTTTTAATCGCTCCTTTGTTTGAGCCTGGTCGGGATGTTGGTACATGGATCCAAAAGTTTTTTTATATATTTTGAGGAGATGAACTACTTTAAATGTTAGTTTTAAACTATGCACAGTGGTTTTGTATAAGGTTTTTTTTGGATAGTCATTTGTGACATAATAGTGTCTAGCTGGATCAACAGAGAT
Source organism: Picea sitchensis (assembly GCA_010110895.2). Taxonomy (NCBI): domain Eukaryota; kingdom Viridiplantae; phylum Streptophyta; class Pinopsida; order Pinales; family Pinaceae; genus Picea; species Picea sitchensis. Next base: position 9,446 of record SNQJ01S0112069.1, read on the forward strand.
CAATTTTGATCAAGGATCCTTGAAGATGTAAAAAAATTATACACTAATATAATTTTGAGCGAATTTTCTATTGGAAAAAAAAAATGTTTCTTCCTTCGATATTACAAACATATCTAATATGGTTTAGATACCTTCTTATTCTTAATACCCCTCTTAAGACATCTTTCAAATAAATAACCCCCTATTTTCACCAAATATTGGAAGTACCAATTTTTATGGAAACATTACTTATACCCTTATTATTTTTATCAGCGTTTACTTTAAAAATATTTGACATATATGCATCTCATGTCTACTTTATGAATATCATTTAGCATATGCTACATGAACTTAGAGTTAGAATCATCGAAATGTTTCCTGAGGAATCATAAGATCATTTCATCTTTAGATTAATCTTTGAAATTTGTGGTCATTTTCATTGTTTTTTGAAGGACATTCATCATTCATAATATTTTTTTAATTATGTATTATTATAATAATAAAATTATTAAGATGTTGATTAGTGGGTAAAAAGGACAATAGTTATTTATTCAAAAAATAATATTTTTAGTTATTTATTCAAAAAATAATCTTTTTAATTATTTAAAAATATAATAATTAATTTTTAATATATTAAATTAATTTTTAATATTCCAAATATCAATTTATATAATAAAATATTAATTTACCACTAAATCCCAATAAACCAAAGAAACTATAAAAATTTAACCTGGTCATATTTAATATATAGTATATTAAATATTAAAATTTAACCTGGTCATATTTCAAGAACCTATCACTCTACTATGTTAAATGCCAATTGTCCTCCATGGAGTCATAAGTAAAAGATTCCATTCACAATTTAAAAAAAAGAGGGAACATGAAGTTGAATCTTAAAAGTATGAAATGATTCAATGTAATTTTGTAATTATATTCAATGGATAACTTTAAAAAAATTAATATAAATTTAGATAATATGATATTGATTTATCTAATAAATCAAATAAAATCATCAAATTTTAATTATGAAAATAAAATCAAAAAATCAATTTTCTTCCATGGAATCATAAGTACATAAGTCCTTTCAAAATAAAAATAAAAAACATAAAATGGATTCTTAAAACTGTAAAAATATGAAGTGATTCAATGTCATTGTATTCACTGGATGAAGACAAGTGGTTAGAAACAATTGATAATGATAAGACTCCAAATATTATATCATGACATTTGATTAAAGTGCCCCCCTTTGTATAAATCCATTGAACTTGGATGTAGCTTTGTGTGACATACTAACATAATTGTGATGTGGTATGACAAGGAATTTCTATCCTCCTTGGACCACTACGTTTATTGGAGGATAAGCATGAGTCATGGTTGGATAGAGCATTGGAATACATATTTTTAATTATGTACCAAAATAATAATAAAATTATTAAGGTGTTGATTAGTGGGTAAATAGGAGAGTAGTTATTTATTCGAGATCATAAGATTTTAATAATTATTGGTAATGAATATTGAGATTGTGAAACATTAACAGTTTTGGCAATTCTTTGAGTATACTCGGAACTTTGGCTAAATAAAATTGAATATGGTGTTACTATCTAAGTAGGATATGCATTTATGCATACTAAAGAAAAAATATCTTTTGAGTATATTGTGTTGGAAAGTGGTAATTTAAAAGTGATTATTAAAATTTTGATTCAACTTTTAGATTATGAAAAAAATATCTTTTGAGTATATTGTGTTGGAAAGTGGTAATTTACCACTAAACCCCAATAAACCAAAGAAACTATAAAAATTTAACGTGGTCCTATTTCAAGAACATATCACTCTACTATGTTAAATGCCAATTGTCCTCCATGGAGTCATAAGTAAAAGATTCCATTCACAATTAAAAAAAAGAGGGAACATGAAGTTGAATCTTAAAAGTATGAAATGATTCAATGTAATTTTGTAATTATATTCAGTGAATAACTTTAAAAAATTTAATATAAATTTAGATAATATGATATTGATTTATCATTAATAAATAAAATAAAATCATCAAATTTTAATGATGAAAATAAAATCAAAAAATCAATTTTCTTCCCATGGAATCATAAGTACATAAGTCCTTTCAAATAAAAATAAGAAACATAAAATAGATTCTTAAAAATGTAAAAATATGAAGTGATTCAATGTCATTGTATTCACTGGATGAAGACAAGTGGTTAGAAACAATTGATAATGATAAGACTCCAAATATTATATCATGACATTTGATTAAAGTGCCCCCTTTGTATAAATCCATTGAACTTGGATGTAGCTTTGTGTGACATACTAACATAATTGTGATGTGGTATGACAAGGAATTTCTATCCTCCTTGGACCACTATGTTTATTGGAGGATAAGCATGAATCATGGTTGGATAGAGCATTGGAATATATATTTGTAATTATGTATCAAAATAATAATAAAATTATTAAGGTGTTGATTAGTGGGTAAATAGGACAGTAGTTATTTATTCGAAAAATAATCTTTATAATTATTCAAAGGTGTAATAATTAATTATTACACCAGCCAGTAACAAAGTTTTGTGAGTTCAATCTCATTGAATAGTAAAACAAGACGGAGAATGCATTAGATACCAAGTCTAGTTATAGGTAGCCATATGATAATATTGTAATATAATTGGTTCTTACACCATGTTGAAACATACGCTAAACTCGGTCAAAAATACCAACTTAAAATAATTGAATGTTCTTTTAGAATCTCCTCGACACACAATTCACAACCTATACCATGCTTAAACAATCAAGTCCAATTCTCACTTATTTTATCTTTTCGTTTTTCCATGAAAGTTGCATGAAAATACTATCCTCTAATTGCTATTGTTGAGGTTGGGATACTGAAAACTGTTATTCTTTGAGTGAGGCGTTAGGCTTGAGAAGGGATGAAGAAGTATGCCTGGAATGATGCTATGATATTAAATGATATTCTTTTGACCTTTCAATCTGCCAAAAAAATCTAGTTGAGAGGTGAAGCATGCCTGCCTAACTAAGAGAACAACCCTTAAATATTTCCAACAACAAGATCAACCAAAGAAAATGAAGAGAACAATAACTTCTTAGGTAAAAATGGCTTAATATTTATTATGAGGGCCAAGTGGCATTTATATAATGTTACAGCCACATAATATGAAGAAATATTAAAGAACTCCCCCATGCAACCTAATGGCTAGAAAGATCCATATAATTGAATACATTGAATACACTAAAATCAAAATAGAAAGATGGAAAAGCATACTAGCCCCATAAGGGATGGATGTTAAGCTAACAATCGCGAGCAAGGTGGGTGTGTCCTCATTGGGGAGGATTCCCGATCCGTCTCTCTAGAAAGTGCTAGAAATCTATGTGGGTTGTTGACTTGTTGAGGAGTATCCCAGACTCTCTCTCTAGAAAGTGCTAGAAAATTGTGTGGGTCGTTGCCTTGTTGAGTGTGACCGACTTGGTTGTGATCTACATCAAACGTGATTGGCTAAAGTTTTTTGAGTTGTGGCTGGACCTACCTAGTAGATTGGAAGAGTTGGTCGAACTCAACATCCACTTTTTGTATCTCTTTGAACTCCTCATGTCCATTAAGGGGGCTATCATTGACTCTACTTCATAATGAAGTCGGTTGATTCTTTTCTAGATTCCTTTTGTCGGTTGCTCCATCTTTTTAGAAATGTTCACCTAGTTCTAGGTTGCAATTAGAATTTCTTTGCATTGGTCAGTTTCCACTTGTGTTTTTTCCTTCATTTTCTTGGTTGACCTCATCATAAGCTCCAAGATTTATATAATATGGGACATCCATTTTTATTCGATGTGTCTCTTGGTGTGCCATGTCTTCTTACGTTTCTTCTTTCACTTCTTTATTTGTGTGACCACCTACTGCATCTTCTCTACAATTTTGATCAAGGGGGTCTCTAGTGCCATGTTGGAAATTTCTATGTCTTCTTCCCTCATGGCTAGCCACATCTATATGAATTCACCATGTAATGCTCAATCTGGTCTTACATATGTTTCTTTTCTTACCATGAGATGCTTGCTTCCACTAGTGCATCATCCAATTGTACTTGCAATTTTTTATTCTTCATTCATCATTTATTTAGGTCCCTCTCTATTTGTAGAAACCTATGCCTAATCTCTTTTCTAGATATAATTTATTTCTTGAATAGTTTGTCAGTGGGAACCTAGGTAATATCCCAGGGTTGGTATTCCTGTGAATACAAGTGCATCATTGGGTCCATGTGAGCCATGATGTCAAAGTTTTGTTGGCATTATGTCATCAACATGAATTGACATTCACAATCTTGAGCCAACTATGATATGATATGCAAGGTAGTTGCATGGTCCAATGAAGTATTTGGTATGGATGGAAGTGGGATGTTGGCCTCTAAGTGATGCCAACATACAATGGAATATCTTCCATCTCTTAATATTTTTTCTCTCCTCCTTCTTCTTGCTCCTCTTGTCCCTTGACTTGTTACTCTTGTTGGGTTTCCTCTTCCCTTTTTTTCTTCTCTTACTGCTCCTTTTTTTTCTCCTTATTGGTTCACCCCACCAACTAGGTATTTCATGGGGTTTATTTCATCTTCAACTTCTATAGTATATTTCATCTAGGAAAGGCTATTGGAGTCATCCTCAATTTGTTGTTCTGGGTCACAAAATTTAGTCTAGTTGCGACCCTCCTCAGACTACTTTATCCTCTATATCTATTGAAATTTGGTTATGTCTTAAGGATCTATCTCAATTTATGTCCTACCTATGGTTTATTGAAGTTGTTCTTCTTGAATGAGGTCAACGACAACCTGTGGAATATTTTCTAACTTAACCTATGTGAAGGGAATTGTACTAACATGAGGGGTTGTGGTGCCGACTAGTGGGGGATACTGTGAAGTCCTAGCTCAATTTTTCTTGGATACAATGGCCATATCCTACACTTATATTATTGATCTGAATTGGATCCTTTTTAAACCTCTTTTAAACTTTGTAATAAGCACTTAGTTGCTTTTCCTTTCAAAATTTCATAAACAAGTCCTTTTTATTTTATTTTGTCTTTTTGGAAAAAAATGGAATTTGAAAAGAACCATTGTGATGGTTGGAGTTCCAAAGGTATCCCAAAATGGATGCTATGAAAGGAAATAAAAAATGAGAGAGATAAAAATAATCAACTAGAACATAGAAACAACACATAATACATGTGATTTATCCTAGAAAACCCAAACCGCGAAAAACCAACCAACATATCTATTAGTTGCTTGATGAAACCAGATCAATCTAGGAAAGTGAGCCTTCACCGCTCATGTCCTGGCACATTATAATGGAGTATCACTAGCCTCTTAAAGGATTTCATTACATGCAATTCAAGAGTTCTAAAACTACAGATCACCAATACAATGTTCCTGAAACCACCATTATTTACCTAACAACTTTGAATCCTTAACCAAGTAAACTTTAACCTAGAATTTCCCCCTTTAAACTTGAATTGGGGTTTCCTATGACCAAATATATCCAAACTATCCAAGTGAGTATGCACCACTCATCTCCAGGCCCTACCCCCTCAAAGTTTATAACCAGGGTATCTGGGAATCTCACATGCTCCCCCCTATCACCTAGTTCTATGTCTAGACTTTACTAATAAGTTACCAAAGGTACGCATGCCTAAAAAGGTCTTACATTCATATCCCATTTACATGCAACAAATATTTTCAACTCCATAATAATTTTTTTCATTTTTTTTATTCTACCACATATGCTTTCATCCTCTCACTTCTTACAATTGTGTTGGCTATTTTTTTTTCTTATTACCCTTGGCTCCATCTTCACATGTTTCTCTGAAGTGTGTTATCCTTGACCACAAAATGCTTTGAATTATTAAATCACTCTCAAAACCCTCATGGACCTGCACTTGTGGCTTCCTACCTCTTATTACATGTTTACAATCAAGAAAGGAACCTCTGTAAAACCCATGTGCCCACTACATGGGGGATCTGCGATCGAATGCCATCATCATTCCTCCTCACTGGAACATGATCAATATCATCGTTCTTCGCCTTTGTTGTTTTCTTCAATCATTGGCAGTTGTATGTGGCAGACAAAAAATGAATAAACGTATCTGGCACAACCTCGCTTACTAGAAATATCTCAATATGTGTCATTAGAACCATCTAGGTCAAGCAAGCCATATGAAAAAACCTCTGCATCATTAAACCCACAATTCTGAAAGATCCACTTGAAATCCTTTTCAAGAGCCTTTTCTACGCACCCTTGAAATTATTATACGTGCTTCATAAGCATGGAAAACTACAACAGATACACTTTGATCCATGCATTTCCATGACCTCATTCATTCACCTAGATCCTTGTCTTTGATAAAGAATAAAATGACCAAGCCAGTTTTTTTAGATCATCCTTTTCCTCAACGCAAGCATACCAACATCAATGTGATACAATGTCCTTCTCTTGTATATATGAGTGTACCAAAACATTCTCTTGACTCCGATATTTCTCCTTGAAGCAACAACCTTGACCATAAGTGATCGATCTCTCCAATGGCTCAATGGACCAACATTCCTCTCCTTAGAATTTCCTTCATCAAACCACTCTCACTAGAGATTCTAGGTTAACCTTGCTCTGATACCACATGAAAGGAAATAAAACACAAGAGAGATAACAATAATCAACCAAAAAATAGAAACATCACATAACACATGCGATTTATCCTAAAAAATCCAAACCAAGAAAAACTAGCCAATAGATATATTAGTTCCTTGACCAAATCTGGAAAATTCAGTCAAGTGATCCTTTGTTGACCATGCCCTAGCACATTACAATGGAGTATTGCCATCCTTTTAAAGGATTTCATTACATACAATTCATAGGCTCTAAAATCAGAGGTCACTAATACCATGTGCCCAAAACCACTATTGTTTTCCTAACAATTTTGACTCTTCCACCAAGTGAAGATTAACTTAGCATTTCCCCCTTTAAACATGACTTTAGGTTTCCCATGACCAAATCTGGCCTTACTAGCCACGTGAGTCTACACCGCTCCCGTTCAGGCCCTACCCCCCTCAAAGTTTATAACTAGGGTATCTAATAATCTTGCATGCTCCCCCTATCACCTAGGTCGAGCTCTATACTTTATTGGTAAGTTACCAAGGGTACGCATTCCTATCCATGTATTAAATTCATATGCCCATTTACATGCAATAAATATTTTCAACTCCATAATAATTTTTTTCACTGTTGTTATCTTGACAATTATGCTACCATCCTCTCACCTCTCCATTTCACATTTTTGTATCGGCCATGCATCGGTGAAAATAAAATTCAAACCCCAATTGTGCACATTGTCATTCTGAATCATCATCCAAACAAACTTCCATGCATGTCATGAAAATACCAGTGCTATCATCTCCAATACTGGTGCCATCATTCAATCTAATGATCTAAGGATTTTAGTTGTTTCTTCTAAATTCTCTTTCTTGAGCTTCAATCATGTTCCTTGTCCCTCTCTCCATGCCTCCAATCACTAAACCAATCTCGCTAGAGAGTTCAGGTTTTCCTTGCTCTGATACCACATGAAATCTTTGATATCACATAAAAGGAAATAATAAATGAAAGAAAAATAAAATAAATAACCAAGAAAATAGCAACAAAAATATTTTATCCTGAAAAACCCAAACCAAGAAAAAATGACTAATATATTTATTAGTCCTTGGCCAAAGCTAACCAAGTCGACCAACCTCCTGGCCCCAACAAAGTCATCCTTCACCACTCATGTTGTGGCACATTAAAAGGGAGCATCATTATCCTTTTAAAGGATTTCATAACATGCAATCCATGGGATCTAAAAAAACATGTCGCCAAAACCACTTTTGTTCACCTAACAACTTTGACTCTTTCACGGAATCAAGTTTAACCTAACAAGTTTTAGTGAAGAAAGACATTAACAAGGAGCTGCAAGGAAGGATGGGGAAAGACAATAGCAAAAATTATATCTTGAAGAGGGAAACTTCCTTGAAGTTGCATGGATGAAGGAATTAATTTTCTTGTTCACTCTAAGCAAAGGTGTCTCTGAGCCATGGCCCACTGCAATTTCATATTTTCATTGAATAGAAATGAAAAAACTCTATGTATAACTCACCCTTTTGTAATTTTCTCCAGAGAATAATAAAACCCCCACTTAAATGTTGAAGTTTGTGAGTTACTACAATATGTGCTTTGGGTATTTTGTTTATGAGTTACAATGATCTATGCATACCCCGTGGAAGTATATTTTTAGCCTGTAGCACCTCTCCACATAATTTATTGTTTGTTGGGAGTTTTTCTCTTGCTCACTGCCTATACACAAAATTATTTTTCTTTCTAGACATTTTATCTTTTTACTCGGAAACTTTACATACCATTAGGAATTTTGTTTGCTGCTTGGGCAAATTTAGAGACCCTTGGGAGAATTTACATACCTCTAGGAATTTTTTTTTCTACTTTGGAAAATTTAGAGACCCCTTGGTGAATTTAAATACCCCTGGGCATTTTGTTTGTTGTTTGGGAGAATTTAGAGACCCCTAGGTGTTTTATTCACTGCCTAAGTGATTTTCCTTTCCCGTAGGTCACCCACAACACTTCATAAATAATTATTGTGTCTGAGATAATGTATTTCACTCCCATTTTTCTTCCCCCGAGCATTGGGACACTATAATATGCATACACATTCACAAACCCGTTTGTATACTCACAACAACTCTTATTTTTAATACAGAGTCCACAAATTCATTTTTTCACACAAGAAAATGGTGATTACTTATGTCATTGATTTTTTTGTTGTCTTGGTATGATCAACAACCCTTGAGTTAAGCATCTTGAGGTGTATCATCACTTTTGCAGTAGAGTATTTTTTTCCTAAATCTGAGTTGGAGTGCATAGTGGAATCTTTTTTTGTTGCTACAAAAGTTGCTAAAAGGCCACTGTTGGGGTCTAAAGATGTCTAAAAACAACCTTATTTTAACAATAATTTATCAACCCAAGGATTCGTCTTTTATCTCAAGAATATCAACAAAGTCTATGCAGATAGCTCATAGAGGTTAAAATTGTGTAGGTAAAGCAAATCTGAGTTTATCAACAATCAAGTTCCTCAAACATTCATTAAAGATTCTAAGATTTGAAATCTACTGATGTGCAATGGAAAGGAACTAATTAATGTATTGAATTCATTTTAACTAAAAGCAGTAATTGAATCTAAATAAAGACTTACAGAATTGACTATTATTATGAATCAAATTATTGGAAAGGAAAAAGGAAAATTACTCTATCTATGGAAAGAAACAACGACTGTAATCTAATCGAAAGAGACAACAATTGTACTTATATTGAAAGGAACAACAACTATATCTTAACGTAAAGGAACAACAAATGTAAACTAAGTGAAAGGAACAACGCATATGAACTTATGAGGAATTCTCATGCATCAAATCTCAGTAATAGAAATTGGAACAACAATCATCTAATGCTTAAGGAAATATCTATCTCTTGCAAATGATATAAAATTATCAACACACTTATGCATTCATTTAACTACTGTAAAAGAGAATCGAATCACAAAACATAAATTGAACTGATACAATTACAAGTCGAATAGTCGCTCCTTCAGATTGGGCCCTTGGTCCTTAGAAGCACTATTATTCGAAACTCAGTATGTATAAATGGTAAAACCGCTCAAAGATTTTATTGATCTCATAGCTGGTACAACATTTACAAAAAATGCTAACCTAGAGAAATTCTAAGTTATGAGTTCTTGGGTGCAATTATTCTATCTCTTTTCAGGATCTATTTACCCCTTATATATTACAATAATCTGGGTAAATTAAGCTATC
>SNQJ01S0112072.1:16490-45187 GCA_010110895.2 Picea sitchensis
TTCTTTTCAAGTGAATAGTTTGGGGAAACTATCTTGGCATGGTGACCAGTGGCGACAATGTTACCCACAAGCATTTCACGAAGATGAGAGGATTGGCTCGTGATGAGACCCCCTTTCTCTTGACTATGCCACCAAGAGCCATTGCCCTGGTTTAGTGACCAGATAGGTGGTAGTATCATACTGCTACATGCCCATGGACCTAATAGGTCAGCTCATGATCAAACCTCCCATCCACCAACTAGTAGCTTGAGTTTTTTTTTTTATCTTACCGAGAAGCCTTTTATTACTTTCTCGGGAATCCTTGGGTGAAGCATCTCAAAGTTTTCCTTTTGGATTTTAACTTTTTCCAGCTACTTTTATCCCCTGGGACTTTAGCCCCTTCTTCCCACAAGGCAAGGTACAACCCTTCCTAGAGTGGCAAACCCAATGCCCGAACAAAGGTAGGGGAAGATGAGAGGGATAATGATGAAAAATGGTAAGTATGGAAGGAATGGACGATGACCTTTCATAGACCCACCTAGTGGCAGGTCATCCTAAAGAGAACTAGCTTACTAGGGCATTCTATCAACACCCCCCAGGTATGAACAAGTTAAAGAGTATAATTTCCAAGCAAATGTTATGAAATAAAGGAGAGTTTAGTGCAACACATTCAAATGCTTCGAAAATCAGAGTGACACATACCATGATACCCAGACTCATTACCTCATGGAGCAAGAACCACTCCTACTTCAGGATCACGCTGGTGGGATGGATGCTACTGCTGATGATAGATGGGATGCATTGAAGAAAAGATGGGCCCTCCGTGGCCAAGCTCAAGTCGTATGGATCTCGGTACTCCATGTCTGGGACCTATGGGCCTCGAGACATAATCTCCTTAGTTATCCCTAGGATAGGGGATAATAGCTCCAAAGACAATTGTTTAGCATCCAAATAGCATCAAAGAGAGAGATATGCGATTTTCCCAAAGAGTGCGAAAATTTCAGCCACAAAGTATGTAATTCTCAAGTGAGATGATATATCTAAAATGAAATGAAATAGGTATCCTTTTATACAAGACCTTCAAAATTAGTTTGTCCACTTATCTTTAGGGTTAAACATAGTTAGGGTGGCTGATCTCCTCTAATTGCCCCTTTACAAAGTCAAAATTTAATTTTACAATTAAAAGAAGCCCTAAATGATGACATCATGCCCTTCAGGGGTGACGTTTTGCCATTTTGACCAAGTTGTTGAGTTGCTGAGGGAGACGTTGGGCCTCCAAAGGCCATGTGCCACCTTGCCAAACACTCTAGTCCATCAACAATGCCAAGTCATCATCAAATCATCACCACCATCACCAAAGCCTAGCCCCAAGAAAGATGTCATGCCCTAACATTGGCATTTTGAGCCTTTGAGATCAAACGTTGGGCAGTAGGGGGCTAGCTTTGCTTCTTCCAGGTGTCATATCATGGCTCCAAAGACAATGTTCCTCATCCAACTGTCCAAGAAGAGGGGGTGCAAAATCCATCCTGTGGGCTCCATGCCCCAAGTGAAGGTCCACGTGACCTTGTGCCTCCACAAAGTGTCTTCCACCTATCAAGGCCTTGCAAAGACAAGCAAATTCACCCTCCAAGGGCTCATGTGTTACAATCATCATGTCAAGTAAGCCACATATAATAAAAGAAGCACCCGAACATGTGCATCAAGTCCCCCCTCTCAAAATAAATGACTACTCAAAGACCTTATGCAACTTGCCAAATTTAGGTATGGGAGGGTTGTCATGGTGACCTATTGGGTGAATCATTCCCCAAGTTAAGGAGTGTTTCCCAAGTGGACCGTCTCTAGGTCATGTGGAGAGTATGAGGCATATAGGTTTAATACTTTTGGGCATGGGGTTTCTTGACATACAAGGGCTCATATTGTCTCATTTATGGGTGACTTTGTAGAGGGTGTGCTTCCCTTCGTCCCCAATGCATGATTTTTCCAAGACTTTTTTCCATTTAATTTGTTAGAGTGTTCCCAGGTTGAATCTAAAGTGGGACTTCTACCTAAGCATGAAACACATTGCCCACCTTAACTCTACCTTGTTCACACTGCGCTTTCCCAAGTTGAAGACGATGTGTGGGACTTCTACCTAAGCATGAAAAACATTGTCCACACACACTGTACGTTGGTTGGCATGTTCAATTAGTTATTTATTTTACGGGTCCCTCAATTTTTTGTGAGAAACATTTCATTGTTCTTGGGATCCCTGGGCGATCATCTAGAAGGTTTATGATTGGCCTTTATCTTTTTCCAGCTACAATCCTTTGGGCCGTCTACCCCTTCTTCCCATGAAAATAGGTAGAATCCCTTCTTGGGTCAATGTGGCCCGAAAACACAAAAGGCAAGGAAATGAAGGGAAAGAAACATGAAAAATGGCAAGTATGTGTGGGAGCGGTACTATGACTCATCAAGGAGACCCCCCAGTAGCAACCCTTTCTCTGAGAGTGACCACTTACTAGGACACAATGTCAACCACCAAGGTAAAATAGGGCAAAAGACTGTAAGAGCATAATTTCCAAGAAAATGTTTTCAAAATCAAGGAAGAACCCTTTGCAACATATTCAAATGCTTCATTTATGACACTTACCACAATGTTGGAATCACGACCTCATGGATAAAGACCTCTTGTCCTCTGTGAGCCAAGCTGGTGTGGTGAATGGTGCAACCATCGATCTCATGGTGATGGGTAGTGTGATGTGGGGCTCTGCCTGCTAGTCTATCTCTCGGTACTCCATGTCTGCAACTCGAGGGCCTCAAGACATCATCTCCTTAGTGATCCCTAGAAATGGGGGATAGAAATATTGTTGGCATCTCTTACTTCCCATATTAATAGAGAAATGAGAGAGACCTTTCATTCATCATTTTAATACTCTTCTTTTTGTACTTGTCTTCTTGGAATGATTCACTAGGGTTCATGAGGAATCCCTAGGAGAAGTTTTACATGGGAGGAGGATGTCTTTGTTGGATATTTCTCTTGTGACTAGGGTTTACTATCGTGAAGAAGAAGATGTTGGAGATGATCATCATAGCTCATTATTCTTGTTCATCTTGTGTTAGAGATGTAACTAGAGGAGCTCACTAGTCATCCTTTCTCTCTCTCTCTCTCTCTTATATCTTCATTTTGTACTTGGTCTCTCTATCTCTTGGAGTCTCTAAGGTTTCTTGATTTTCTTGAAGCATCTTGAAGTCGAGGGTTAGGGTTTCATCCCTTGGATATTTGGAGATTAGGGTTTTGAGATGAGACCCTAGGTTGTATTTGGTGAAAAACAAGAAGAGGAGGAGACATCTTGCCTTGGAGGATTAGCTTGAGTGATTCATGCTTGTTGAAGATCCTTGGTTGAGCTAGGGTTTTCATTGTTTTTCCTAGCTAGGGTTGTGAAGAGTTAGTGGATTGTACTTACCTTGTGATAAGGCTATGGTATTTACAACAAATTCATCTTATGCATATTAATGAAGTTTTTAGTGGTCCAATACTTGTGTAAATTCCAGATTTGATTTTTAGCCACCTATATTCTTCATGGTTTGTAATTTCTAGCTATATCTGTCTTGTTGCTTTGACATACGTTAAGGGATATTCTGTTAAGTGATTCAACATTGTAATTGAAGAAGATAATGGTTGTTTTACTAGTGTAATTACTGTTATAAATAAGATTTTTCAAATCTTTGTTTAATTGCAACCAAACTCTGTCTCTATTGGGCTTTAAAGATGTCCTAAAAACAACCTTAGTTTAACATTAATTTATCAACCTGAGGATTCGTCTTTTATTTCAAGAATATCAACAAAGTCTATGTAGATAGTTGTAGAGGTTAAAATAATGTAGTTAAAGCAAATATGAGTTTATCAATAATCAAGTTCCTCACACATTCTTTGAAAACTCTGAAACTAAGATCTTACTCAACAAAATTATAATCTGATCAATAACATGTTGTGAATTAAAGGCATTAACTAATTTGTTGAATTCATCTAGATAAGAAACAATAATTTAATCCGTGAAAGCACTTAATGCCTGATTAAGAGAAAAATAATTCAATATATGAAAACACTTAATGGATCAATCTATCAATGACTATTTAACCTACTGGAAAAGAAACAACGAATTACTGCAAAATTAGGAAGGAACAACAAATGTAACTTTAAGTGAAAGGGACAACAATTGTAAATTTAATAAAGGAACAATAGATGCGAAAATGAGAGGAACTTTCACGCAATAAACTACAACAATGGAAAATGGAACAACAATCGATAATGAAACATCTATCCTCTGTAAAATAACATAACCAATTTATAAAAACATCAACACACTCACACATTTATCTTAACTGTTGCAAAGAGATTTAAATCACATAACTGAAATCAAATTGATACGATTACAGGTTGAGACAATAAATCCTTCCGACTGGGCCCACGGTCTTCAGAAGATACTGCTTCTAGAAACTCAGTACGCAAAGATGATAAAAACACTCAAGGCTTTCATTAATTCCATGACTGGTAAATCATTTACAATGGACTACTTGTACAGAATAATTCATAGTTCTGAATATTTGGATAGATTTCTTGGATATTTCTCTACGGTTCATCACCCTCTATATATTACAATGATATGGGTAAATTAAGCTATCCTGAGGATCGATAGATCCTCAGGATTGCTATTACTATTTATAAAGATTACAAAATAAAGAGTCAATCTTCCTCAAAACTGCTTTGCGCCTGATTTCTTCGATCTCCAATAATCTATACATCTTTATGATCTTCTTAGCTATCTTGAGTTGAACAATAATTGTCCATTCCTGTAATAAAATCAAACAATTCAAACCGAAATTAAGAAATTATCTAATATCACCCAATAACATTTCTAGAAGACTTTTTAATTATTGTATTCCCTAATTATCTCTAATCAATAGAAAATTCAATCAAAAATATATCATAAATCATGCTAATAAGGAGAATATTTATACCTTTTTTACAAGTCAACATACCCCCCAACTTACCGTTTTGCATGTCCTCATGCAAGCAAAGAGTTTACATGTAAAACAATGATGCTGAAGGGAGGAGAGGTCTTTTCTCCAGGTCTCCTAAACCCATGCTTACCTTTAAGCACTTCAAAATAAACATCGTACTCCTTTTTAGGAAGTTCATAATTACTCTGATAACCATCTTGAGGACACCAAATAATAGGAGGACTGAACCTACATCCAATCCAAGCAGGCCCTTCATTTTGGATCATTCTGGCATACCTCTCTAATCTGAAGATGGCTGTAAGAAAATTTCTGAACCCAAAGGGTTCCCTATTCTTGAATGCATTTGAGGAGACATCCCATCTTAGTTTAGCAGCAACAATGGCTTCTTCTTTAAGCTCTCTAAAATACCATAGACCTGAATTTATAACATGTCTGTTGATGGGGGCAAAAGATTATACAACTTTTTCCCTCTTCATAAATGTTTTGTGCTGCATAATGGTTTTAAGGGTTTTAGGAGGTTCCCCTCTGATCCATAGGTCTAACCCAGTTTCCCTTTTCATGAAAACCTTGTGTGCTTTAGCCCACCTGGTTTGGTTTTTGGCAAAGGACAAGAATGCATGACACTGTATGTCCCCAATGAAAGGATTGAGGTTCTCATCTCTGTTTTTTTCTAGGACGAAGTTGTGAAAGTATAGTTCACACAAAAAATATTGAACTCCATCCTCTTGTTCTCTAAAACATGAAACAAACTCAGAAACAATGGTGAACTCAAAAGGTTTTCCTGCTCTAATAGCTTTTATCCTTAGCAACAAATAACGTTCTAATAAAAACAAGGTGTAATTAGTAGTAGGGGCCCTGCAAGCCACTATATCAGAATAAACAGAGCAAATTTCTTTGATTTGCTCCAAAGCTTTATCTAATTGTCTCTGTACTTTCTTCATCTTTCCTTGAGCTTTGCTGAGCTCATAAAAAGTCTCGTTCTCTGTTGCTGACATGGGTTTAAGTTGCTTGACAACTCTCTGATGTTCCACCATTGTTTCCATTTCACTCCTACATTGAGTTAGGGTCTGTTGGGTTTGCACCAACTCTACCTCCAACCTGTTAATGATGGCACCCTGTTCAGGAGACTGAAATGCTTCCTCAGTCTGAACTACTGTTTCTTTTGTTGTTGGGGCATTTGTCTGGGTCTCTGTATCAATTGTCTCCAAAGGAGAAGGAAGATCTATAGGAAGCACTTCCTCAGTTTGGACAATTGTTTCTTCTGCTGCTAGAATCTCTGTTTGAGTTTCTATCTCTGTTGTTTCCAAAGGAGCAGGCAATTTTGTCTGTGTTCCAACATAATTGATGTGGATTGTCTTCCTGGGAAGTGGGTTTCTTCCCTGTGTTCTAGGCCTTTTGGATTTCTTCCTCTCATAGGCCTTGTCAACTTGCTCCAATTGTTTCCTTAATTATCTAATTATATCTTTCAGTCTACCAACTTTTTGTTTCAATACTTTTATTTTTTTAACCCTTTTTCTCAATATCTTGTTTTCCTGTTTCAATCTTTTGATTTTATTGTGGCCTTTGTCTGCTGTTTTCTGTTTATGGGGAATTTCAAGGTTTTCCCTACCCTGATCAGCGGGTGACTTCTCCCATGTTTCTTCTGTGTTCTTTGTCTGTTCTAAAGGATTGTTTTCCTCAATATGAGGTTCACGTTGTTCTGTATCTTAGGGGGATGGCATCTCTATGTCAGGGAGATCCAAGACAGGGTTTGAAGAAGAAGTTGGTGCTTGGTGTTCTTCAGACCTGCTTGTGTATTTGGTGATTATGTCCTTAAATTCCCCAGTACTTGAGCCATAACTACCTCATAACTTTTGAAGAACTGTTCTGTAAGGTTTCCAAGTGATGGTTGTTTTGTCTGTGCATTTTCTTAAGTGTCTTGTGAGGGTTGTTCTGTTTGCATAGCCTCCTGAATGTTTTCAGGTTGAATTGTCTTTTTACCCCTTCTTCTTTTCACAGTAGAGGTTTTAGGAACAACAATTATTCTTTGTCTCCTCTTCTTTGATGTTTTTGTCAGCTGGATGGGGTCTGCTTCAATTTCAGGCTGGGGTAGTGGAGTTTCAATTTGGGAACTACCTCCTTCTTCCTGAGCTGCCTCAATTCCATGTGAGGGCATTTCCTGGTGGATTTTGGGTTGTTCTATTTGTAGGGGCCTATCGACCTCAATTAAATATCCCCAGGTTATTTGAGTTTGGCTCAGGGCCCTGTTTACTATTAACTTTACTAGTCCATGGTGACATTGTCTTTAGCCTTCTGAGTTCTTGCAACAACTTCATGCAACATAACATTTAGAAAAAATGGTAAATTTATTACTAACATCTATTTTAGTGCTACTAATAATTTGAGGTGGCGCGGACTCACCACATCGTACCTCCCATCACATGTGATATAACTTTTTATTACTCTTGCTAACTCCCTCCATGGCTCGTTGAGAATGATGGGGTTGAGTCCCTTCTCTTTTTTATCGAGTTCTTCTCCAGGTTCTACGAAAGATTCCACAGTTTCCTTGAGTGTTGTATACTTCCCAGTCCACTATATGCCTTTGTTGGGGAGGCTTATAACTTCCACTATAATTTCCTCAGTGACCGACATTTGTATATCTTGGATCAAGAGACTCCTCTCTGCAAGTTATGGAAAAATGCTAGCATGACATGTGTGTCATACTCCTGCAATCTGTTGAAATATTCTGTCCACCCCAGACGATGTAATATTTCCCTTGCCTGGTCGGTTACCTGCAACAATGTGGGCTCTCAGCGTACACTTCGGCTGCCCATATCTTCTGTAAACAGATGATGACAATTATCGTTCCCGACTGCAGCTTAGTTCGACCAACTTTTGAGACAATATTACCATAAATAACGAATATCATAGAACAACAAATGTATATAAAAATGTGAGTTTTCCCATTTATTGCAATCATTATGATCTATCGGTAAATATGCAGAATATCCACCCCCTCATAAATGGAAAGGCTGACCTCGACCGTCGACATGTGCGAGTGTAATGATGGCAGGTAGTTCAAGTGAGGGATAATTACTACGCCGCCGCCACCGCTGGGAGGACAATCATTTATAATTTCAAAAGAACTTTAACGGTAATCATGAACAATAATCATTCTTGTGTGGGAAATTCAAATTTACATACCTATGTTAAAAAACATTTAATGAAAGATTCTGAATAATTTTAAATTTGTTCATGTGTTTAAAAATATTCTACATGTCATAACTTTGTTACTTTCCCTTGTTATTGAATATAACTGGAATGATAGCCTCTTTGTTAGGAAAGGAAGTCTAGGAACACACAAAAAAACTTGGCTTATTTTAAGGTAAACTTCCATACCACAAGCAAAGCCACTGCTGCCAGCAGCGTCCATAGCCTTGACAGGGTTGCCTTTTAACCCATAGATGAGCCCGTATCCTTAATAGTTTGAATCGTCTTTTCCCAAAAAGACCACCATCCTGGTTTGGTAGCCAGATAACGATAATGCCACTCACTAGATCGTAACCTAAGTGAACAAGCCTGTTAGGGTCCTAACCTGCACATAGGTAAATTAATATATTCGGATGTAATAAAGGTCAATATTAATAAGGCCTTTCAATAAAATAGAATAAGGCAGATGTAAGAAGACCTAATAGAAGCTTCCGCTTCTAGAAGGATCTTCTTCTAGATGCTTCTCTTGATATACATTTTGTATAAATAAGGGTCGAGGATATGAAAACCTTGGCTTGGAGATTATTGTAACAGAGCGCTGCTCGATTGGAGGTTGCCCCCTCGAAGAGGCCTGTGAACATTGTTTTTTGAATCAAAGTGCTATTTCTATTGTTGTTCTTATATCATTTATGTGTTATTGTGGAGATTATGCTGGATCTTTTACTGTTATTCTGCCATTTCTAGCATTTTATTTCTGTTCTGCATATTTTATATATCTGGTATCTTGCAAGTGGTATCAGAGCACTTTCCTTGGTAGAAATTGTGGAAGCTGAGTAGAGGGTAGTGGAATTTTTTAGGAGGGTAGAGACGTTTTTTGGCGTCTTTAAACCATAGAGATCTATGCGTTACGAGCATAAACCAGCGGTTGAGGGATTCATACAGCGGGGAAATACAAGTGGTTCTTAAAGAAGCGCATATCTGTTGGCCACCTTTGTAACACCTGTTAGTACCCCTTGGTGGTGGCGCGTCAAGAAAACACGTATGCGGATCGACTAGATTTTGACCCTCTTTAGATAAACCTATCGGCTTCCAAACTTCTATAATCATAGAAAGCGGTTCGAGAAGATACTCTCTAGTACACGGGTAGTCAGTGGAAATACTGACTGAAGTCTGATCTATCCTCCTTAGTTGGTGCCACACAGCGAGATATTGGGCGATTACTCTTGTTGGACCCTGCATTATGTCAGAGCTATAACCTGAGGCAAACCCTTGTCACGTAGAACCCTTGAATACCTAACCACTTGGGGCCGAGAAACATAAATGAATTAAAAGCGGACTAGATCTATTGCAGCGCGAAGCGTGATGTTGAGGTTAGCAGTAAATACATATCTCTTTTCGGTTAAACATTTGGGGATTTCATCAACTTCGCGGTATTCTTGAGGGCCGATTATAACTCCGGCTGGTGTAGAACTCACTTGTCAGGGGTACTGCAGTGGCCCAGAGATCTATTCTATTGGATTCATCTCTACGCCCTTATCACTTTCATCCATATCAGTTTTAGACAATTTTTTACCCCACCGCTCCCTTTCCGGTTCACCCATCCTCATGGCCCATACGTAGCCAAGACACAGGCTTCGCTTCAACACCATGCAATCGATTTCCTAGAAACCCAAAAGTAAAAACAACTTCGATTATTCTTGTTGCCTTCATCGATTCGTCCATCAATGCTTCCATAAATACAATCATGCAGTTATCAATGGAGGAAGTCAAACAAAAAACTAACCACCCAGCTTGAATCGTCTTTGCATCACTCTGCACCAAGCGAAGATCCTATATGAGAAGCCCTTTTTAAAGAAGCACATCCAAAGAATGAAGCATTCAGCGTGACATACCTTTCAGTCCATCACTTTCAACGTGACATGCGTAGCCAGGTAGATTGGGCGGTGACCAAATTTGATGGCTCAGGACCCCCAGCGGTTGGGTAACCCAAATGGAACATTATTATTTCTCCTTTATATGGCATTATCGATGGCTTGGCCAAACTCTGGTATGGTGTTCTCCATCTTCGTAGAACATTAACTTAATGGAAAAAACTTCCCGTCGAAGGTAGCATATTACTTGGACTGGTGTGGTGAGCTTTATGAACCTTTGACCACGGACACCAACCATTTGGTAGTTTGACAAGTTGAAGCAATGCAGACGGTCGAAGACTTCATAAGCGCGCCTTTGAATGCTTGGCTTTTTGAACAGAGGACATGGTAGATGCTTTCTTTTGAGGGTGTTTTATTAGTGGCCTTAAGGAGAAGATTCGGGCCCGTATCCTCATGGATGCGACCGACTTGGGTGGAGGCTACTAAAAGAACTAAACTGTGAGGTGGTATATTCTCAAACCAGAAAACCCTCCTTTATCCCTCAGCCCTAAACTTTAGTCCCCACTATTCCCTCAGCCCCATTAAAAATCAAAAATTGACCAGGGATGAAATGGGTGAGAATGCTAACTCAAAGGTCTTTGTTATAATTCTGATGACAAATATTTTCCGGACCACAAGTGTAGGGAACAAAATCTTTTATGGCCATCTAGGCGGGGACATTTGAAGAGGATGTTGAAACTCCCCCTTGTAAGGTCACTGAAATCCTTGCGACATAACCTCTCGGACCCTCAGGAAATTAGAGACCCATCATTTCCCTCAATACCTCTCAATGGTTTCTCGGCTCCCCGAACCCTCAAGTTAATCATTTACATCAAGAATCGGAGGTCATCATTCTAGTTGATGGTGGAAGCACCCATAATTTTATTCATTGTCGAGATTGCCCAAGAAACTCATTGCTACATCCATCATCAATAATTTCCAAATCATGATTGCCAATGGTGGTTCCATGAAATGTGGAGACGCTATGAAAAGTAATGCATCTCAAATCGGTGACTACCACATAAAATCCCATATGTTTGCTATCGACATGGGTGGTTGTGACATTGTGTTGGGTCTTAGGCCCGGCTAAGAACTTTGGGTCCCATTCTCATGGATTTTAAGGCATTAACATGCAATTCGACCATGAAGGCCACCAGTATAAATTCTAGGGAATCACTTGGTTCACCTGAGGTCATTAGTTCCCCATCGCATGGAAAAGCTACTCAAAAGGTCATTACGGTGTCATTGCCCAACTCCATGCCATTCAAGAAACATAAACACCCAGGTGGCGCATGACCTCCAAGCTCTCCTTTCTAAACATCAAATGGTAATTTTCCACTCCCCAAGGCCTCCCTTCTTCCCTCACGGTGTTCATGATCATTCCACTCCCCCTTGTGCAGGCCTTCCTCCCAATATCCATCCATTTCGCCACCCCTTCTCACAAAAATGAAATTGAAAATGGTCCAGGAAATCCTTAATGCGGTTATCAGCCCTAGTACTAGCCTCTTTTCTTCTCTTGTGGTCATGGTCTTTAAGAAAGATGGTTCTTGGAGAATGTGTCATGACTTTAAATTGCCCCTCAACAAAGCGACCATTAAAGACAAATTTCTCATTCACATCATTGATGACCTCTTGGATGAATTGAGTGGTGCCCAATCCTTTACAAAACTTGATCTTACATTTCGGGCTATCACGGATATACATATGAAAGAGTCGGACATTCCCAAGATGACCTTTTGCGCTCATGAGGAGACCCTTTATGAATTTTTGGTCCTGCTCTTTGGCTTGTGTAATGCTCCCTCCACCTTCCAAGCCTCATGAATCATGTCTTCCGTCCCTTTCTCCATCATTTTTATTAGTTTTCTTTGATGGGTATCCTCATCTATAACAAAACCCTAGACCGTATCTTACTCATGTGGATCAAGTTCTCCATCTCTCCAAGCACCAACTTTTCATGAAGCAGTCTAAATGTGCTTTGGTGCCTCGAGTAGAAATACTTGGGTCATCACGGTTAGCAAGGATAGTGTCGGTGGATCGAAAAGATTGAAGCTACTAGATTGGCGCGCAGACTCTCGAAAGCTTAGGTGGATTTACGGGCTTAACATATTATTATCGCCAAGTTTGTTAAGAACTATGGAAGATTGCGGCACCTCTCACTTTGCTCTCCTAAAGAGAAGAACTCTTTCACTTGGACTCGGTCATTTGCTCAAGCTTTTCAAACCAGGCGACCATGTGCACCACTTTCGATTAGGCCCTTCTCGGTTTCACAAAGACCTTTGTGTTCAAATGTGATGCCCGGGGAAGATCAACTCACATCATATGCAAAGGGTCGACCTTTGGCCTTCACTAGCAAGCAATTTATGCGAAGGAATGGAAAACCCTTTTATGAAAATGAAATGTTGGCTAATGCGCATCTTGGATTGAGTTTTGGTGCCCTTATCTCTTGGGGAAGCGCTTCCAAATCAAGGCCAAACCATCAAATCCTCAAGTACTACGGAACGCATTTCCTCCAGAGCAACAAAATGGGTGACTAAAGCTCTTTGGTTATGATTATGGTCGGTTAAAGAAGGGCAAAGACAATGTAGTGGGGATACAACTGTGTCGAAAATATGAAGAAGAAGGATCTCTTTTCTCTTTCCTTCATTGGCATTGGGTGGCTCCAAGATATGCGACATGAATGGCTTCAAGACCCCAAAAGTTCATCGTCAGGCAATTGCAAAACAAGGCTTCAGCTCCCCTAGGGTACTCTGGCTCCAGGATGAGATTCGAATCAAAGGTCTCTTGTATTTAAGTAGCAATCAAAGATTAAATCCACTGAGTACTTTAGAGCTTCATGCTACACCCGCAGTGGGGAACTCGGTGTTCACCAAAACATATGACATAATCAAACATTCTTTTTACGGGATGGTATGAAACAACACATCCGTATTTTGTAGTTGAATGTGAAGTGTCAGCGCAACAAGGGAGAAGCAGTCAAATCTGCAGGCCGCAGTTACAACGCTTCCGATTCCATAGGCTATTTGGAAGGATATCTCTATGGATTTTGATTATCGTCTTACCCAAATCGGGGAATAAATCGGTCATAATGGTGGTTGTGGATCACCTTTCCAAATTCTCTGCGCTCTTCAACACCCATTTCTTGCATCCACGGTGGCTCAACTTTTTCATGGACGAGGTCTTCAAGCTTCATGGCATACCACACTCTATTGTTTCTAATCATGACCCAAATTTCACAAGCAATTTTGGCAAGAAGCGGTGTTTTAAGCTCCGGGCACTCAATTGCATCTCAACCGCGACTTATCATTCCCTAGGCCCGATGGTCAAAAGATAAGTTGTCGACAAATGTTGGAAACATGTCACGAGGTGTTTTTCTTCTAAAAAACAACATCGGTGGGTTCAATAAGCTACCCATGA
This sequence comes from Picea sitchensis, assembly GCA_010110895.2. Classification (NCBI taxonomy): domain Eukaryota; kingdom Viridiplantae; phylum Streptophyta; class Pinopsida; order Pinales; family Pinaceae; genus Picea; species Picea sitchensis. The sequence goes on from SNQJ01S0112072.1 coordinate 29,984, forward strand.
ATGGTGGTACAACACTTCCTACCATACAACTACTCGCCGGCTCCTTTGAAGCGGTATATGGACAGAAACCACCTTGATCCTCATACTAAGATTACCTCGAAGGTCCGGTGGTTGACCAAACACTTATAATTCGAGAGGATATTCTTCATACACTTAAAGAGAACTTGGTCATGGCACAAAATCACATGAAGTATGGCGGATCAAGGTGGCTCAGACATCAATTTGCCAAGGGTCCGGTGTTTACGGTACGCAACCATACGAAACTTCCCTTAAGGTCAAGCATTGTTGGCGGCACCCAAATTTTATGGTCGCCTCTAGAGTTCTCAAACATGTGGGACAAGTCATATCGATTAGCTGCTTGATCGATCAAAGCTACATCGGTTCCATGTTTCTTGCTTAAAGAAGGTGGTGGAACTTGGTGCCAAATTCAAACCAACCTTCGAGTTAGTGAAGAAGGATCCATTTGCCTACAACCCGAAGCAGTTTTGGACCAGCGTGAGTGTAGCCAAATCAGCGAACCATCCCGAAATTCGTCCGGTGGAAAGATATGAATCGGCCGGTCACCGCGGGAACCATCTACCATTCTGCAGTGGTTTCCTCATCTCAAGCCTTGAGGACAAGAAATTTTGTTTTTAAGAGGCCCGGAACATGTTAGGGTCCTAACCGCATGGAGTACATGTTAGGGTCCTAACCCGCACATAGGTAGATTAATATATTCGGATGTAATAAAGGTCAATATTAATAAGGCCTTTCAATAAAATAGAATAAGGTGGATGTAAGAAGACCTAATAGAAGCTTCCGCTTCTAGAAGGATCTTCTTCTAGATGCTTCTCTTGATAGACATTTTGTCTAATAAGGGTCGAGGGTATGAAAACACTAGCTTGGAGATTATTGTAACAGAGCGTTGCTCGATTGGAGGTTGCCCCCTTGAAGAGGCCTGTGAACATTGTTTTTTGAATCAAAGTGTTATTTCTATTGCTGTTCTTATATCATTTCTGTGTTATTGTGGAGATTATGCTGGATCTTTTACTGTTATTCTGCCATTTCTAGCATTTTATTTCTGTTTTGCATATTTTATATATCTGGTATCTTGCAAAGCCATCTCATGATGATACCTCTTGTCTTTTGACGAAAAACAATGCCAAAATCCATTGCCCTGGGGTGGTAGCCATAGTGGGAATGTCACTTATGTTATTATCTAATGATAGTTGTAGGTTGGATCGTGATGAGACCCCCTATCCTTTGTGGGAGAAGTTTATTTCTTTACTTATATTTAATTTTTGTTTTCATCAAATTTTTTTTTTTTTAGGCTCTATTAAGGGAGGCTCATCTACTCCTTAAGAGCGAGGGATGGCGTAAGAAGTGTAAGAATGCCAAGTAAAAATGTGCTTTAGACTCCTTATTATGATATGAATGCAAATTATCATTCAAGTATATGTATATTTATAGGGGAAAGAAACGAATTATAGTGGTTAAGGATTATGAACAATGTTTAAGATAATTAAGAGAAATTGATCCAAAAACAATTCGATAAGGTATGCTAGATAATCCACAAAAAAAATGATAAATCGTTACTATGATAATTAGAAGCGATGATGGTGAAAATTGATTAGTGAAGGTCATACCCAAAGGAGTGGCTAACATAGTAATGACATTCTTGTTTAGGAGAAAAGAATCGTGACTTTTGAGAGAAAGGAACAACAATAAGGAAAAACCGCAGAAGGAACAACAACTGTTTCTTTCAAATGAACAACGCTATCCGAACAATGAACAATAATCACGACAAAGGGAACAACAACTGTAACAAAGGGAACACCAGTCGTTACTTTCAAATGGATGACACTACCCGCGAAGGGAACAACAATCGCACGAAGGGAACGACAGTTGTTCCGTTCAAGTGAACGATAACTACATGCAAAAGAAACAACAATTGCACGAAGGGAACAACAGTTGTTCCGTTCAAATGAGTGGTACTATGCACAAAGGGAACAACAATCATACGAAGGGAACAACAGTTGTTCCTCTTCAAATGAATGATAATGATGATGTTCAAAATTTAACCATCTAATTAGGTGATTGGAAACCTCCCGCAGACATTTTTGTTTTAGCGAGTCTAGGATTGATTAGTCATCAACTAAATTCATTTAATTTTTATGGGTAGGTTTATTCAATAATCGAAGTATTGGATGGTTGTTAGTGTCATGCATTCATTACAGTCACCCGATTTTTGCTGCGGAACATGACATATTCATCTTCTGTGAAAACAAGCTTTATATTCGATGGGTTTTTCAAAGTGAGACAGGAGTAAGGAACAAAAAATAGTGCTAATTATTTTCATTATAATCATATCTTTATTTTCTCAAGTGACTTTCCTAAAAATAAAACTAAAACTAAAAACTCAATCAAATCCGTAAAGAAAGCTATATACAATATATACAGTGCTGTAAAAATCATAATTTTATGAAGTTGAAGCTACTGGGTTACCTTCCCAGCCAGCAAAAATCTGAACAATAGGGTCCTTACTTCTTGGCAAAATTATTCTTTTGAAATCGGCTGATGGTAGAGTCGTAGCCGATGTCCATTTACCAGGAAAGGAGAACTAGACCCGTCGATGGTAACTAAAGTGACAGTGCCATTATCATGAACTTCGTTGATTTCATATGGTCCCAACCACTTTGTCTGTAATTTTCCAGGAAAATCCTGAAATATGGAATCATAGAGAAGCACCCAATCTACTTTCTAGAAGGATTTCTTCTTGATATGTTTATCGTTCAAGCTAGCTCTCTGTTGCTGAATAACAGCTGTGCGCTGCAGGGCGAGCATGCGTGCTTCATCTAACTCATTGATCCGTTGTGTGTGTGCTTCTGTAAGATCCAGTCCAATTTCCTGGGCCATCCTTAGAGTCTTGACCTCAAATTCAATTGGAAAGATAAATTCTTTGCCATAGACTAGATGGTAAAGAGAGTGGCCAATAGTGTTATGCCATGTTGTGCGATAGGCCCATAAGGCATTTGGAAGCTTGGCTACCCAATTCTGACGGTTTGTTGAGACTGTTTTTGTCAAAATTGCCTCCAAGACTTTATTAGTACTTTCTACTTGTTCATTTTCCTGTGGGTGGTAGGGGGTGTTGGAGCCGCCTTTGTGTTTTTTTAGCCTGTTTAAAATTTCATATCTTAATGCTTGAAATTGAAAGCCGGTCTTTATATTTTCATTTATTTTTTCCCAAAATCTCAAGAGTCTCATCACGCAAGCAGCGATGGCTATCATACTCTTAAGGCACGATTTATTTTCTTTTAATCGTTTAAACGAGTCTCTCTTTTTTACCTCGGGATGTCGCATGTCGGAAGTTATAGATCACATAGTTTACAAGTCCCGAGGGGCGAAACGACGAATTAGTTTTAAAAAGTTCACCCAGATCATTACCGAGAGTAAAAATACTCTAAACCGTAGTTAAGCATCATCGGGATTTCATGTCTCGACGTTTTCTAGCTCCCAAAGTCTTACCATCGTAACCCCAATAGTCGAAACCACAAGATTCTTGTTTTAGTAACCCGAGTTAATGTTAAAGGTAAAAAGTTTAGCTGCGGTTAAGCTCTGTTGGGAATTCGCAACTTGGTGTATTTTCCCTCAAAAGTTATACCTTCAAAGCCCCGAGTCGCGAAGTCGCGATAAAAATAGAAACGTAATTAATTAAACACTTAATCTGGTTTTATCCTCCAATTTAATTAGATCATATCATTGCGATCTCGCGATTTCGCAACTCGGCATACAAGCCTCCCGGAAGCTATACCTTTGAAGCCCCGAGTCCCGAAGTCGCGATATAAATAGCAACGTAATTAATTAAACACCTAATCATGGTTACGTTTTTTCTTAACCAAAGCTAATTATCGCAATCTCGGGTCTTAGAGGTTCAAAGGTTTAAAGCGAAATCTCCCGATGAAGCGAGTGCCGAAAGATTAATTAACATTTAAAAAAGCCCTGATTAATTAAGCTAAGCCAACATTTCTAGTGTTTTAACACAAATTAATATGAACAGTCTCCAAGGAAATTTTAAAATTTCCTTTCGCCAACTTGCATTACGATCTATCAAAATCTAGGACATTTATTGGAAACGAGGCAAATCGACAAGTAAGGATTTGGTTTTTATTGCTAAACTTAAGAACGATTTGACCGTTCTGTTCCTAAGGATGACCTAGTTTTAAATGGTCGAAGACATGGATCTTTTATTTGTTATCTCAAATTTCATTTCTATTCTACGCAGAGCCAACTTTTCGTGAGCGAACTAATTTCTGTATGTATACATATTTTTATCGCAAGAGAGATAAAGTAGAATCCCCCGCCATGGCCTCGCGAAAAGCGTCTAAAGCCAATGTTGAGGTTTCAGGACAAGGTTTAGACAACGTTTCTGATACTTCACCTCGAAGTGTTGACTCTGTTAGGACCTGGTTATATATTTCTAAGGTTTTGCAGTCTGAATTGGTAGATGTTTCGGATGATTCCAGTGAAAATGAAAAAGATGACCTGATCACCAAGTATAAGATCATCGTCCAGGCTCAAATGCATAAAGTAGCGGCTAGGCCACGTCTTCTCCCTTACTACGATATGGTCTGGTGGGCATTAGACCATGTATATATACCAACCAGAACCATCGTCAATGAGCAGAGGGTCACCATTGAGATTTTTAGACCCGAACAATTGCAGGCTATGTACAAGTTGCCAGCCGTGTCAGAGTTTGTTTACAATGCCGAATTCCTAGAGAATTTTAAACAGAAGGAATGTGTGCAATACGACAAGACTATGTCTGGTTTAATCAAAGATTGGGTTTCACACCTTGCGAAGTTCAGGGCGGACAATAATGGTATATATTCAATAGCTATTTTGGAACCATAGTTCAAATATATCACTATGATGACTTGTAGATTATATGGGAGAGAGGACACCACATATTTTTTCCTTCAGTGGGTGCCTCTAATTCACACAGTCGTCGAAGGATGTTCCTTCGACTGGGATAAACTACTGTCTGATAGTTTGACCAGTCAAGTTACAGAGTATCGAGAATAGAAGGAGAGCGGAAGGATCACTTCATTCTTTATGTCCGCGTATATCATGGACGCCGTGTGTTTTCTGACGCCTTTTCCCTTAATGAGTTGGAGCTAGACTCCATCGGAGGCTGAGCCCATCCACGTCTACCATTCAAAGCTGTGGGAAGAAAAAGCTTTAGATTTTGTGTATGAAATATTCAACCGAGTAATGGTACCGTTACATGTCACTATCTTTGGCCACCCACCACCCAGGATCTCAGACAATATCGCGGTAAATCTGAGCAGTATAGCAGATTGGTATGTGGAGGCAGAATTTTTATATCTCAGGGTTTTCGGCTCTTTTGTTCCTCCGAATGCCTTGCCTTTATTCATACCCGATAAATTGGCTTGCCGTGAGATTGCCAGGCAAACCGTAATTGGTGGCATAAGCAAGGAACTTAAGGGATATTCTAAAAAGGTATGGCCACCTTTTCCTATTCTTTGTTAAATTTCGAGCATGCTAAAGCTGAGGCAGCAACCCTAGAAGACCTGAAATTGGTTCATGTTGAATTCAAGAAGCACGATCCACATAGGGTCGTAAGTAACCACTTAGCCAATTGCAGGCTTAAAAGGTTTGAGCATGAAAATTCGCCCTTGGATGACATTTTCTAAGGCACGAGATCTTATGTCGAGGTTTTGTCTTGGATACAAGCCCTGGCTCCTGAAGAAAGGGCCGATGTTTTAAAATTCCAAGAACATCGGTGGAGTTGTCTTCCCCCAGTATTGCGGGGAGAAAATCTAATAATAGTAGAGGTGCAACAAAAATAAGCCGAAGGCTCAAAATATTCAGCACCAAAAGAACACCAGGACAGAGAGGAGCAAACTAAGAGTTTGAAACTAGAAATGAAAACTCCCGATCTGTCGAAAAAGCAGACTCCAGTTACCACTCCAGGCCAGTGAGCTAAGAAAATCAAAGATCCCATCACCTCCATTATTCCCTTATAGTCAAATCAAGGAAACATAGACACAGGGTGGATTTTCAACGAAGAATTGAGACCTATAAGGATGGAAGAGCTCCCTCCAAATGAGTTCTTTTTTGATAAAAAGAGAAAAGCTGTGGTAAAAAAAGAATTCTATCAAGAAGCAGGATCAACGACCAAGAAATTTAAGGTGTTGACCGATGGGAAAGATAATAAGAAAGAAGAGTTTGCGACAGAAATAGCCAGGACATTAGGGGTGTATGCTACGACAAACCAATTTTCAGTCGGGGTTTTGAAAAATCAGCTGAAGTGAAAAAATCGCCTCATGAAAACTTTAGAAGCCAAACTAGCTACATCAGAAGAAGCTGCTAAAGACCAGGTAAACACAGGAATAGAACAAGCAAGGATGGCCGATAAAAAGGAAACCGAGCTGCTCAAAGCTAAGCTCGAACAAGCAGAGCTGGTAGCTTAGACCAGTCAAATACAGGTAGGCCAACAAAGAGACTTGATAGGGAAGCTACAAGTTAGATTAGAGTTCACCAAAAGCCAAGTTATAAATATCGGGATATTCTAGTCCCAGGCTATGGAGATTCGGAGCAGGGTTTCTGCAACCTAGCAAAGTTTACTTGCCAAGGTAGAGACGATTCAGGACAATTGTCTGCTTATTGATCAAGTATCAGAAAATTTATCTGTCAGAGAGAGAGAGAAGCTGGAGTAGCTCGGGTTGCATTTCAAAAGGATGTAATAGCTACAACAAACAATGAATCAGAAAATAGTTCCAATTTTTCCATTTCGGAACAGACCTGAGGTAATATTTTGTTGAAAGAATGGGAACGCAACATATCAGAAGGAAAATTGCAAGCCAAGAAGGTAAGGAAATCTTGTGAAGAGGCTTTCAGTTCTATAGATGGAAATCTGTTAGGCATTGATAGCGAGAGTAATGCTGAGACACTGAGCCAAATGAATATAGAGAAACTCTTGCTTGATATAAATGAGAAAGAAGAAAGAGATTCGACCGAAGTCTCACAAGTAACTCTGGCAGACATAGTTCAAATAGATAAATGGGTTATTAAACCAAGTGTGCAATTGTGCGCTATTGACACCCTAGACCGACAGATGGAAGGAAGGTTGTCGCAATTAGTCAGATATTGTTACATTTTTGAGGCCAATTGTCAAGCGGAATCTTCAAGGTTGATATCTCGGCTGGTGGAAAAATGTGTCACTTGTACCGAGCATGCGAGAGGACAAGCTTCAGGTACTGAATAAAGACATAGGATAAAGAAATGAAACGATTGATCTCCTTCTCGTTGTAACTGAAAATCCTGGAACGATTGGGATTCCATCATATGTAAATTTGTATAAATATACAATAGAAGGAAGGAACAAGGGTTGGATCTTTTTGGGTCGATTGTAATAGAGATTTTTCTTCCTCGAGAGTTAATACAAAGCAAATCCGAAGATTCTCGATTCCGTCAAGACTGTGTTATGAGTTTGTTTCCTTGTATTTCATGTTTCATTTCATTTCATATATGTATCTGATGAATGCTTCACTATAATTTAGTACAACCTCTACTATAGTTAATAAATTCTAGTTTTATATATTGTTTACCGTTTTTCCTCTGTACCAACTATCAGTAGGTATAAGACCAGTGAACACTTTAGATTTCTATATATATTTTATGCTTCATCAGGTTATTTCTTTATCTATTTCTTCTTCTGTTTATAAGTGAGATTCTCCCTTGATAGGAGCCTTACATGATAGACAGCTTAATGTTTTCTTACACCTCACACACATTTATTTAAATATAACTCAGTTACGGAAAAGGGCCTTTGGTTTGCACCCTGTTTTCATTACTTGAGCTATAAACTCTCCTTTATACGACCGAAATCGAGACAACATCTAAAAAGTATTGAGATTTTCTTATTATTCTGTTCCTCTATGACTGTCCTTGTGACAAGACAGTCTAATATTGAACTCGGACTATCAGATCAAACACATATTGCCTTGAATCTTTTTGATACTATTCTTAAAACAACCACTACCTGGGTCGAACTGGAACATTTGTGGGCAACGATTGAAAGGGACATAAACATCTAGGAATAGTTGGAAGCTAGACAACCACCTAGAAATCAACCCTAGCTTCCCTTGCCGAAGGTTGACATTTCTTCCTTCTCTACCCCTTACTCACTTTCAGATGCCTAGACACTGTACTTCTAAGCCTTAAGTATAGACTCTGGAACAACAGGGGGAAGTAATTCTGTGTTTAATATGATAATCACACAGGGTGGCCGTGATTTTATGGGCTGTAAATTGCGAACCTCCGTCAGCGATTACTTCCATGGGTAATCCATAGCATACAAATAATTCAAAGAGAAACTTAATGATTTCTTCCTCTGTTGCATTTTTCAAGGCTACTGCCTCTACCCATTTGGTCATATAGTCTGTTGCAACTAGTATATAGGCCTTCTGGTTTGATTTTGGGTTGAAGGGGCCAACCAAGTCTAGTGCCCATCTCTCGAAATGTTATGCGACTACTTGTGCTTGCAGGGGCATTTCATCAGCTTGCCTTGGTCGACCCATCCTTTGACAACTATCGCAGGCTTGGACATACTTCTTCACATCTTTAAATATTGAGGGCCAATAATAGCCCATCTGTAAAATATTATGCCCAGTTCTGCGATCTGCAAAATGTCTGCCACAGGGCTCATCATGACCTGCCTTCAATTCATCATAAATTTCATCATCTCTTACACATCTTCAGATCTGGAGGTCAACCCCTATGTGGAAAATATATCCACCAATCCAAGTGAACCATGCACTGCGCTGGATGATCAATTTCCTTTCCCTTGATGATAGGTGTGCTGGTAGTTTCCCAGCTGCCAGATAATTTGCCACATTAGCGTACCGTGATGGCTTAATAGTGACAACAAACATGCGTTCATCTGGAAATTGGTCTTCAACTGTCAAAGAATCATCTGTTTTGGGCACATGAGACAAGAAATCTCCAATGATATTTTCTCTTCTGGGTCGATCCTTGATGGTGACGTTGAATTCCTGCAATAGTAATAACCACCGAGTAACCCGCCCATTAGTAATAGGTTTGTTAGCTAAATATTTAATAGCATAATGATCAGTATACAAAATAACTAGATAGTCTGTTATATATTGGCGGAATTTATTAATAGTATGTATAACAACTAAAACTTCTTTTTTCTGTTATTGTATAATTTAATTCAGCGGGAGTAATATTTTTGCTAATAAAATAAATAGCATAAGGTTTCTTGTCTTCTTCTTATCCAAGAACAACGCTTATGGCGATATTCAATGCATCTGTAGAAATATGAAATGGCAATTTCCAGTTTGGTCCTCTTAGCACTGGTGCTATTGAGACTAACCTTTTGAGCTCTGCAAATGCAACATAACACTTATGAGACCACTAAAATTCCGCATTACCAGTTAAAGCATGTAAAGGTGTCGCTGTTCTTGAAATTTTTTCTATGAATCTACGATAATAGCCTGCACAACCAAGGAAACTACGTACCTCAGTTTGTGTACGAGGTGTAGGTAGATTAAGGATTACCTCTATTTTTCTTAGATCTACCTTGATTCCATCTGTAGAAACATAGTGTCCTAGTACCACACCTTCAGTCATCATCATATGACACTTCTCATGACTCAAACATAGCCTGGTAGCAATGCATCATTCCAATACCTTCTCCAGATTGCTTAGAGATTGATCAAAATCAATACCATAAGGGGTGAAATCATCCATGTAAACTTCAAGTCCTTCATTAATCAAATAATAAAATATGCTCAGAATGGATCTCTGGAATGTGGTTGGAGCATTATATAATCCAGAGGGAAATACCCTATATGCGAAGGTACCCCAGGGACATGTAACTGTAGTTTTATCTTGGTCTTCCAAAGCAATCTGGATCTGATTATAACCACTAAATCCATCTAGGAAGGAAAAAAAATGCTTCCCTGCTAAAGTATCAAGGACTTGGTCAATAAAAGGTAGGGGGAAGTGGTCTTTCTGGGTAGCTTTATTGAGTTCTCTGTAATCTACACAGATCCGCCATTTCCCATTCTTCTTGGGGACGATTACTAGTGGAGAGACCCACTGATTGTCTGAAATAGGATATATGAAACCTACATCCAACCGTTTATGTAACTCTTCTTTAACAACGCCCCCGAGATGAGGGTTCAATCTTCATTGAGGTTGTCGGATGGGTCGGGCATCTTTCTCAATATAGATATGATGTGTGCAGAGTTGGGGATCGATGCCCTTCATGTCAGGATACCCCTAAGCAAAAGCCTGCTGATATTTAGAAAGGATATGAATCAATCTTTGTTGTTGTTTCTCATTCAAGTTAGCATTAATATTTATAAACCTCCCTAGTGCAATTTCAACTGATATTCTGTTATGGACAATAGTAGTGGGAATCTGTTTCTCCATCAATTCTTCCAAAGGATCTCCCTGTGCTTCATTATCTAAAACAACCTTTATCATTTGACATGTTGGGTTGCTTATTATGGCTAGGTTGTTAATGAAGCTACTAATCACATCATCTTCTAGTTGGTTCTTGAGTCTGAGAGTTTCTTCTAGTGTGAGAGGAGATCGTAGATTTTGTTTTGGATATCTAGGTGGTGGAAACTACTAATGTATGATAGGGAGATTCGGTTTAGCTGGAGGATACATAATAATGTTCTTTGTAGCACCTCCTCTAGCAATTGTCATGTTTCCTATGTGACATCCTATATATGCATCTGTTGTTGCGAGCCATGGTCTTCCCAATATCAATGGGTGTCCATCGAGTCTACTTCTTGGGTTGATAACTAGGAAATCAGTCGGGTATTCCCAAGACTCGACCGAAACTGCTATATCTTGTAATGTGYCGATTGGTTTAACCACTGATCTATCAACCAATTGTAACATAATTGAAGTAGGTTCGAAGGAGGTGATACCCAAGACGTTACAGGTCTCGATAGTCAGAATATTAATGGCTGCCCCCAAATCCACTAATGTATTTGGAAAAAAACATCCCTGTATTTGAACTGTTACCACGAGATTCCCTAGGTTTGTATACTTGATCGAATCCTTCTTTCCTAAAATAATATCGGACAAGGTACCTACCACGTGAATAGTTGATGGATTTTTAGCTTTCCTGACAGGCTTCTTCCCACATAATTCCTTAATTTTTTTTTCATAAATTGGGATGTCTTGTAGAGCCTGTAGGAGTGGGATCTTAACATATAGATTCTTTAGTTCCAATACAATATCGAAGTTAGGATATACAACTGGTTTTGCTATCATTAGCCACTCAGGAAACGGGGGAGGAGGAATTACGTCCTCATCAGGATTCTGTTGCTTGACTGTGTTTCCCCCCTACTTTGCTTCTTCCGTTATGACCACAGTCGAGGGTGTTATTGCTGATTGTATATTATTTTCATTCTCCTTCTCTTGGTGAATGTTACTTTCTTCAGGAGAAATTATGCACCCTGACCTCAACCGGAGTTCGTTTCACCCTATATAGTTGATTTCCCCATCCAAATTCTCCATAATTTGCACAAGATGGGCTGGTCTATTATTAGGATTTGGGTTGGGTTGAGTTGGTAATTGAGGGTGCATTTGAGGTTGAGGGTTCTGGGGTAATTGAAGTGGGGCTTGGAAAGTGGTTTGAGCTTGAGGAGCCATCCCCATGGGTTGATTGGTCATCCCCTTGGGGAACAACCAATTTTGATTCCAATTGGGGGCTTGGGCAGCTGTGTTAGTCCATTGTGAAGGATAGGGATTATTATTCTAATTATGCCAAGATGGGGTAGGGTATTGCGAGTTAGGCCAGGTAGGGTTTGCAGCTGGTTGATTTGGCCAGGGTGCAGTAGGATATTGCTGGGACTGCCAGGTGGGATTAGCAAATGGTTGGCCCTGCCACGTGTTTCCAGAATTATGTTGCTGACCATACTGCCCATAAAAGAAAGAGGAAGGATCTTGTAGCGTACTCGGGGGACGAGCCGACCATTGGTGACACTGAGCCATCAGATATACTGGTTTTGTTTCCTCTTCTACTTCTTTAAAGACAACTTTTAGTCCTGGGAGTGATGGACATTGTTCTGTCACATGGTATTTGGCACAGATGGCGCAAACCCGAACCACATCCAAATGACATTCCCTCAGACCATATTTTTTTTCTGCATCGGTGGAAAAATATGGCCAATGACTATTCTACTTTTGCTTGTTTCTGTTTAGCCTGCAGAACATCCAATTGTGTAGTCAGAGTACTCAAAATGTCAGTTTTAAAATTTTCTAAAAGATTACTAACTTATGCTAGGGTGACACCCCCGCTAATAATGTTGCTATTTCTGGTGAGGGGAGCCCACATTCCCAATCTGGTTCGTGTACTTCCATGTGAATACCTGATGCACAATTGGATGATGTTAGCATAAGTTTCTTGATAAATATCACCTTTTCCCATTAAATTCAATGTTTCTACCCATTCATCCTTCATACCTTTTATCAGAGTGGATTTAAGTACCTCACCTGGTAGTGTACCGTAAGGTGAACTTTGCAAGCTAAATTCAAACCTTTCAACATATTATTCTAGTGTCTCATTTTCTTTTGCAGTCATTTGAAATATTTCGTCTTTTAGATCCCTGGTTCTACAATGATCTTGATACTTCGTGAGGAAGGCTTGTTTCATTTCATCCCAGGAATTTATAGTTCCCCCTCCTAATCCCATAAACCATCGTAAAGCTTCTCCTTTTAAAGTGGAAGGGAATAGATTCAGTTTCCGGGGTTCATAGGTGTAGTCATAACCACTACACATGACATCAAATTCGAATAAGAACGCATCCGGGTCCTCTGATATCAACCCATGAAAGGTTGGAAGATTATGTTGTGGGATGAATTTCATGGGGGCATTAGCAACTTGATCAACTATAGGATATTCCAAAGTGGAAGTTTGGGTTCACGGTTGATTTGGTTGTGCCATTTGGTCTAAATTATGCCAATAATATTCGGGGATTTCTTGGCCCGGGTGTTCTATTCGAGATCGTTGATTATTTGGTCCTTTAGGAGATTTAATCATGCTGCCTTTATTTGGAATTTTGGGTGTACCTTCTCCTACAAAATCTCAGGAGATCCGTGATTAGGTGGTGGTGATGGGTTTGCTTCAGCAACCCCAGTGGTCTCCCCTTCTCCTTCCTCCAAATTACAAGAATTTCCCTCATCTAAAGGATTGGGAGGCAGAGTATGTGTATTTTGGAAACTTTGCTTAGTTCCTTCAGTTGCACTATGAAACTCAACATGGGCTGCAGTTGGTGAATTTGCTGCTTGAGGGATTCGGGTGGATCCTTTTCGAGGTCCAATCGAAGCTTGAGATTCAACTTTTTGGATAATTTCGTCTATGTAAGTGCTCATTCCAGGGGGCACCGGGCCCTGGGATTTTGTAGTCTTTGGTGGGGGTTTTGTTTTTTTGGGTTCTTTCTTCTTAGTCATACACACTCACACAAAATTTATAAGAACCTATATAACCTCTATGCATTAGCTGAAGGTAGGCATTGACACAAGCATTTTACTTGTTACCTACGTAGGTTCTTACCTTTCATTTTCAATACCTCATCCTCCAGAGACGAAACCTATGCTATCTTTGACATTCTTCCTGACAATGACGCCAAAATCTTGGGCTCTAAAGATGTCCTAAAAAAAACCTTAGTTTAACATTAATTTATCAACCCGAGGATTCGTCTTTTCTTTCAAGAATATCAGCAAAGTCTATGCAGATAGTTGTAGAGGTTAAAATCGTGTAGCTAAAGAAAATATGAGTTTATCAATAATCAAGTTCCTCACACATTCATTGAAAACTTTGAAACTAAGATCTTACTCAACAGAATTATAATCTAATCAATAACATGCTGTGAATTAAAGACATTAACCAATTTGTTGAATTCATCTAGCTAAGAAACAATAATTTAATCTATGAAAGCACTTAATGAATCAATCTATTTCCTCTGACTAAGAGAACAATAATTCAATCTATGAACACACTTAATGTATCAATCTATCAATGACTATTTAACCTGCTGGAAAATAAATAACGAATAACTGTAAAATTAGGAAGGAACAACAAATGTAACTTTAAGCGAAAGGGACAACAATTGTAAATTTAATAAAGGAACAACATATGYGAAAATGAGAGGAACTTTCACGCAATAAACTATAGAAATGGGAAATGGAACAACAATCGATAATGAAACATCTATCCTCTATAAAATAGTATAACCAATTTATAAAAACATCAACACACTCACGCATTTATTTTAACTGTTGCAAAGAGATTTAAATCACAGAACTAAAATCAAATTGATAAGATTACAAGTTGAGACAATAACTCCTTCCAACTGGGCCCAAGGTCTTCAAAAGATATTGCTTCTAGAAACTCAGTACGCAAAGATGATAAAAACGCTCAAGGCTTTCATTAATTCCATGATTGGTAAATCATTTACAATGGACTGCTTGTATAGAGTAATTCAAAGATCTAAATATTTGGATAGATTTCTTGGATATTTCTCTATGTGTAGCAACCCTCCTAGCTAAGGACATCTACTCAGTCAACCGGTGAATTTTTTTTTTTTTCTCTAAAGTGTGTGTGCGTGTTTAGAAGAAACAACCCCCTCGACTCTACGTCAACACTCGAACCAACAGGTCGCAAGTATGACGAACTCAATCCAGACGACCCGACATATCATAGCGACAACAAGAAGAAAACGCCCCCGAACATGAGGCGGGCATCTAACGGCTGTAGGCAGAAACAAACATCAGGGGTTAGGCATAGTACTGTCACGGAAGGAAAGAATCCGACAATAGAGTCGCAGTAGTGGAACTGTGCCTTTAAATAGCCCGAGACTACTGATACGGCTTAGAATGTGTCGCAAGAGTGGAACTGTGGCTTTAAACAGCCCGAGACTCTTGATACGGCACTGGATTCCTTCCACCGGATCACACCCAGAGAAAAATACTAAGCTACAAGAGGAGTCTACATCCCGCCCGACACGGACAACCTACCCAATACAAACCACCAAGTACTTACAAGACCAGGGACAACAATAGGCACAAGCGCATTTCATTTTTCCGTTAATTGCCACAAATGCGCAATAATATCCTACCCTAAGGGTAAACCCTTGCACATTTTCAACCTCCATA